>PVKS010003333.1:22996-105405 GCA_004027875.1 Aplodontia rufa | reverse complement strand
TGGATCCAAAAACTGTGGTACATTTATACCATGGAATATTACACAGCAATTAGAAACAATGACCTTGCAGCCTTTGAGGGTAAATGGATGGTTATGGAAGAGATCATGATGAGTAAAATCAGCTTAACCCAGAGATCTAAGGGTCGATTGTCTCCACTCATAGGTGGAGGTGGGGACTAGACCCTGGATAGTGAGAAAGTTGGTCTAGTAACATGAGTTAAATCCATATAAGATGTAATGCTTTACAATCTAATACCTTTTTTTTAGAATTATAAAGGGAAAGGGAAGAGAGGGATAAGGGAGGGTAATTGGGGGGGGCACTCCTGGAGATAATTGCAATATCCAGAATATTTACACATTTTATACACATTTTATATTATTTTGTTAAAATCGTGTAAGGTTGTTCAAAAAATAATAATAAATAAAAAAAATAATTAACAGTAAAAAAAATACAATTATGGCTAAGAATAATTATGTACAAAATTTGGATGCATGAAACCAATAGTGTGGTTCATAGAGAGAGTGTGTATTTATAGTAAGAAAAAGGCAACTATAAATTTTATGTTGCAACTAAAAATTCCAATCTACAGTACACTTGGCTGCTAGTTTTGAAATTATGTAATTGATTTCTTTAAACATATCTTTGGAGTATTTCAAGTTTTTCCCATTAAGCTAATCTTTGTTAATATTTTCACATATGATTTCAAGTGTTCATAAATTTCAAAATTGCATAAAATTTTAATTTTCTTCTATATCATGGGATTTATTCCTTGAAGTAAATATGAATAGAAATGTATAAAATACTAAAAAAGTAAGTTAATACTGGGTGATAATATTTTGAGTAATTTTTTTCTGTTTTTCCATACTTTTAAGATAAATATGTATTTATCTTATAACAAAAATATCATTTATATTTCTTTTAAAGAGAGAGGAGAGAAAGAGTGAGAGAAAGAGAGAATCAACTTTAGTTTTTCATCTGGCCTTTGTTTCTCTGACACTTAGTTTGTATGTGGTGCTGGGGTTCAAACTCGAGTCCTTGCACATGCCAGGCAGATGCTCCAACTGCTGAGCCACTGCTCCAGCCCCAACATTTATACTTCTGTATATGATACCCTCCTTTAGCCCACCTGAAGAAATTTCATGGGCAATGCAGATCATAATTTAAAACTATGTCACAAAAATTAGCATATCACACTTTCTCTTTTAAATTTATAATTAGATTTTTTTTTAATTCTAAAATCTGTTTTTTGGGGGGCCACTGCAGATTGAACCCAGTGGTGCTTACCCACTGAGCAATATCCCCAGCCCATTTTTTGTTTGTTATTTTGAGATAGGGTCTCACTAACTTAGGTTAGGTCCTTGCTAAGTTGGTGAGGCTGGCTTTGAGCTTGGGATCCTCCTGCCTCAGCCTCCTGAGCAACTGGGATTTCAGGTGTGTGCCACCATGCCTGACTCTAAAATTATTTTAAAAAAAGGATCAGCATGCTGTAGTTATTTTTCCCATTATAGATATCTCCTAAAGCCATACTTTAATTATTAAAATGGTTCTGATAAGAACATACAGTAGAAAAAAATCCTGCAGGCTTACGTATTTGACATTGCACTCCTTCCCAGGTGGGAGGACAGTGGCAGATACTGGGAGCAATGCACTCACCACCATTTTTACATTTCTGAAAGCAGATAGCTGCAAATAGGAATATGAACAAGTTAAAATTTTAAATTACTAGTCAAATTCTATCATAAATCACAAAAATTTTCATTAAAGAAAAAAGAAAAGCAGTTAGAAGTCAATGATTAAAGGATCTTTTCCCTTAACATTTTATCAAGAACATTTTCCCAATGCTCCGACATACTCCTGGAAAATGTGATTTTAATGGTTGTGCAATATTCCATTGTTTGAATATATTGTGATACGTTTTCTTCAATTATTAGACATTTATATTGCTTCTCATTTTCACCCTATGCACTACAATTGCTGCTAGCTTTGAATAATAATTTTATAGAAAGAAAAAAAGGAAACATTTGAATGAGAACTGCCATTATCTCATGTACTAACCAGACTTAGAGGCAGTGGGACCTCCCACTTGGAAAGGTCCTTATTGCAGGATATTAGCTGAGACCAAAGAATCAGCAAGTTTTTAAAGCTTCCATTGAGCCCTACTGTAGATGAGGACATCATAATGTAGGGACTTGTATCCTGGGCAAACACAGTAGAAAACTAGAAACACAACGTAACACTTCCTCTGCTAACCTGAAAAAAAATAGGTTCAGACCACTTCTCCTTTTACTCTTTCTATTTCAAAAAGATATCTTCTAAAGCAGAAATAAATAAGCCAAAACTATAGCAAATAGATAAAAACAAGGAAAATGCTTTTGGTCTCAAATTTCATGTTATGTTCCCACAAAGCACGTAAACTTCGGCGTTTTAAGAGCATTTATTCTTCTTACGTATATTGCATCGTTTTCCACTCCAACCAGAAGAGCAGGAGCAAATATTTGGTCCCACACATTTTCCTCCATTCATGCACATGGGATCACAGATGCCTTAAGGATAAAACATGAAATATCAGCCTTTAAGCAGCAACAGCTCTGTTTGCTTTGTCTGTAGTTGGCATACAGGTTTAGTGGTTTCCTACCTTTTTGGCATCTCCCACCAGTGTATCCTTCATGGCAGACACACACGTTATTTCTCACGCAGTGGCCACCATTCTTACAGGGAGGGTGACAGATAGCTAGAAGAACACATGGCAGCAGGGTGTGAATATTACGTACTCAATTATTTTGTATTGCATATTGCATCCTATCCTTGTTATCTATAGGGCCATAAGGCAGAGGAATGTGCTATTAAAATAAAAGATTACAACTGCAAGTCATTGAAACAGTCCTTTCTAAATCATAAAATACAACGCTTATGGCCATAAGCCGCTAGTGGGCTAGCACAACTTGAAATGTATGGGAGAAGTATTCATAACAAATGGAGTCTTCAGAATTATAATGTATATATTATGAACCTTCACTTAGGTCTCACCACATTATGAAGTAAAGCATGAAATGATCAGGACAAAACCAAAGAAATAAGTCAAAATGCACCTTAACATAAGAATGGGTTTGCTCCTGTGAAAATCGAGGAAACCTCTGCAATTTATTACACAAAGTCACAATGGTATCAGAAAAAACCTTTAACTTCTGAATACTTTCGAGACAGAGTTTTATATGATTGGTTCTTGTGAGTCCTTGATTAAATCTTTTTGACAATTATTCCTAGACCTTGTTAGAAATATTTGCTAGATGTTTAGGATATGCTTTGCTAGTAACTTCTATTTATATGATTGTTTCATGAAATGCAGAGTTTTTAGTTATCATTTATATGAAAAGATTATAATTGATTTATGTTTCTTCCTGATATGAAAATTTAAGGGTAGCTGTTTTCCATTGTGTTTTGAGCTGGCAATCACATCTCAGAACATGCTAAGCACATGCACTACTTCTGAGCTACACCCACCCCTAAATGTGTTTCTTTACTTATTTAAAAAATAACAGGAGGCATACATACCTGCCTAGACATTCTTAAATTTAATATTTCCCTGAATGATTTTAGTTTATATTTGTTAAATGAATGTTAAATATATAGGTTTTGGTAATAGAGCTGTGATAAACTGACTTCCAGTTTGAATTAGACCCATATTTAATAGCTGCTTTCTTCATTTCTAAACACTGTGAAAAAAATCACACTGGTTTCAAATGGAATTATGCATAAAAATAATGTAGCACTTGAAGTATAAAACAATATAACTGGATGATTTTAGCGCGTGAATGGTTTCCATTGTGTGAGGCTGAGTCTCTTCTGGCTTATGCTTGAGTCTACTTTCTCTGACATTTTATGGATATTTTTTTCTTTTTAAAGCATTTGTTCATCAATCTTTATGAAGCATGGAAAGCAAAACTGTGACAATGACTTGTGATTATCTATTACATGGAGTTAGGTTGGATTATAGATTATTGTTCCCAATTTTTCAACCCCCTTTTTTTCCCACTCATGACATTTTCCAGGTGACATTAGTTCCCTCATTGGAGGTGGGACATATTTTCTCATCCAGTGGTTACTGGGTTTTGCCATATGCCTTAATTTGACTACTGGCCTATGAGTAGACATGGTGCAAGTAGAAGCTTTAAATACACAATGTAATTTGCTTTGGCCTCTTGCTTTCCTGGTTTTTGCTTGAAAATGACATGCACCAGGTAGATGCTGGTCTATGCAGGAAAACAGACAGGTAAAGCAGTCTAGAGTCCAATCCAGCCAATCTATAGGACTTGTGAGTAAGGGAAATAAATTCATGTGCTGGACACTGAGATTTTGGGGATCATTTATTACAATCAAACGCTGACTTATAAAATACCTAGACATAAATAATTGTAAATAGGTATATGGTATATTTTATTAGTGAAGAGATGTTCTTATATGTTCTGTCCACTATGCTTTACACAATTTAAGATGATTTCTATTTATTAGGGAAAAGGGTATTTTTCCACTGCAAAAACACTATAGCAAATACATATGGTTGGAAACTTAAAACTAAAATAATAAATCTCAAATTGTTTATGGGAGATAACCTTGTAACAATTAATAGTCATTCACAAAATCTTGAGTGTAGAGATAAGTACATTTATACAAAAAAGCACATAAGATTAAAATAACAAATTTATAAAGAGAACAAAATCTGGGCTTAGTCATCTATGTATCACCCCACATTAGAAAAGGAGTTTTAGGAGAAAACTGACCCTTATAATCGTTTCTTCAGGCCTCAGATGGTTCTCCAAACAACACTCACTGTGAGCCAAGTAATCAGGGACTTTAGGAGGTGAAGGAAATTGGAAGATGTGTTTAAACATCTCTTCAGCCATATATTTTAAACCTGACCCTTTGTTTAGAGTAGTTTAATCTTACGATGATATTTCTAGCTAACCTTCTTTTTCTTTGGAAATTCTACATTACATATTGTATACATCCCTCATGTTTATTTTCTACCATATTCTGCTTAACTTTATTTAACTTCTTTTGATGCGGGTCCTCTTCCCTTCCTATCATTTGGGCTAACAAGTGGATATTATATAACACTTCCTAGGCCAAACCTCAAAGCCAGGAAATTTGAGGCCTGAAGATTTACAGTAAATTGCTAAAGCCCATGCTAGCTACTGTGGGGAACGGGCACGAGCTAATTCTTAAATCTGCTCTCCTCTCACTACAGCAACCTGTTGTTAAAAAGGGCATAAATTCCACAAATAGTATTTACTTTAACTGAATAACTCAGAGTTTCCCTCCTTTACCTAGCTTCACAGTTGGCATACAGTTCTGAGAAGAGGAACTTTTCTTACTGTTTTACATCTGCAAGTAGCATGAGAGATTTAATCATGATTTCTTAGCCTTAACTCGGTCTTAGCTTCCTCCATTTCACAAGCTGGCTCCTTGGAGGAATCTGAATTAGAGGATGTGTTCCCTAGCCCATATTCCTGTATTTGAGTGATGGTTTCTTCTATGTCTCATGTTCACTATAAGAATCCTAAAATACCTCCAAATAAAAGAAATATAATTGGAAAGCAAACTGCACCCTGGTAAAGAAAATATTAATTTTAGGAATTAAGTAATAAGGATATTCTTATCTATTCTATACTAAAAGTTGACTCTACATTTTGTGTAACTCCAAATATGAAGATGTAGAAAATATACTTAAAATTTAATTTATTGACACTAATTCCTACCTATACTGTCACCTGAAAAAACTTTGAAAAATACTCTGCAGCATTAAATATTTGAGGAACAATTTTAAAATAACGGGCCACAAAGTAGATGATGCATTTCTATGTCTCCATATCCTCATTGACAGTCCTGTGTAGAGACGATTCTTCATAAATGTTCAATGAAACTAAGTCAGGAGAGATTGTGGAAAAGCAATAGTAGTAGATTCAATATAAATCAATCATTTTTTGCTATGAAGGCAATAAAAATGATACCACTGCATTGTAAACTGCATGAGAACTTTGATTTTTGGTTTCATACCTTTGTTCTACAAAGATACACCTACAAATACCCAGGTTTTCAGCCTAACATACATTGAATGCATATAACCATTTTACTTGACAACTCCAGTATTTCTATAACAACTGGCTGTTTGGTGGCTATATTTGCAGTGTCACAAGAAATTGAGGAAATAAATAGCATCTTCCTCTTTGTAACTGGTTGAATGTTTACTCAAAGCTCTGTTGATGTCTAATGCTCCATTTGACTTTCTGACTTATAAAGAAAGAATAATTACCATTCTGGCACTGTGCACCAAAGAATCCATTTGGGCAGATACAAGTATTTGGCTTGTAACAGGAGCCACCATTGAGGCAAATGGGGTCACACAAAGCTAATGAGCAGCAGGAGGGAAAGAGACCATAGAAGTGTTATTATTTTAAAAATGAAAGCTGTACAGAAATACAAAATGGAGCATAATGAAACATTTTGTTTTTATTGCAAGTAAAACTCATAACCTATAATTAATTAGACTTTACCAAACATAAAAGGCATGAAATAACTGCATAATAGCTTTCAACATATGTTCATTAAGTTTAGAAATAATATTAAACTAAGAATGTGGAGTGTGTGATTAGAATTCAGAATTTCCTTGGTAAACTGACAAAAATGATTGGAAGTTAAGAGAAAGCAATTCAATTCATCGGCATTGATGGGATAGCTTGTAACCTACTCCAATGCATGTGGCCATATGTACCTCTGCCTCACAAGGCATTCAGGCCCTAGCACATCCAAAAACATCCTTTGTATTTGCCCCATACCCTTGTTTTGTTTTGAAAAGTACCCCGGTTCCATTTTTCAAGCTACTTCAAGGTCTACCACAAACATTATTTTCTTCCAAACTCCACTTTCCAGTATTTATTTCTGTCTTTTCTTCCAAGCAACTATGTTTACTTATCATAACCTAATATCCTGGTCTTGTGTTTTGTATAATTGTATACTATGTCTTCTTCACTATCAATATGCTACTTAAAATAGGACAAAATGAAAGTAGCTCTTATTTCCCATTGCACAATGCTTCACATACAAGTGGCAAAATATGAATGTTGAATTAAATCTTCATTGAGAAAAGTCATCAGATCAACAATCAATTAAATTAAACACAAAAACCTGCAAACACTGCTGCTAAAGAAGCAAGACAGTGTGATCAATAAATGGATCAGCAGGATGGCTGTCTGTGTAACTAAGAATTGCACAGATGTTTAATGAAATAGAATGTCTATATTGTTATTTAAAAAAACTTAAAAGAACTTGAAAATACAACACAGTAGGTATTCTGAGTATATACCAGGATGAGGAAAATATAAAGAAAATAAAAAAGCTTTGGTTGGATAATGATAAAGCTTTCAGATACTATTCAGCTCAATATAAGAAGAAAACAACTGAAGATGAGCTTTAAAAAGCTGGTCTAGTAACATGAGTTAAATCCAGATAAGATGTAATGCTTTACAATCTAATACCTTTTTTTTAGAATTATAAAGGGAAAGGGAAGGGAGGGATAAGGGAGGGTAATTGGGGGGGGGCACTCCTGGAGATAATTGCAATATCCAGAATATTTACACATTTTATACACATTTTATATTATTTTGTTAAAATTGTGTAAGGTTGTTCAAAAAATAATAATAAATAAAAAAAAATGTCTGAATTTATACCTGTCTTTTCATATCATTTTTGTTTCTTAGGTTCTAGTCCTTAGGACATTGGCATATTTTACATTTCTTTTCATTGGTATGCTCATTGCAAACAGTTGTAATTTTACCTGTACTACAGGTGGGTCCATACCAGCCAGGCTTGCATTGACAAGCATCTGGTGCAAGACATTCACCTCCATTTTCACAGTGCCTGTTACAAACCACTGAGATCACACAGTGAAGTTAAAGGGAAGATAAGTTAGGCTTAGATGATCATTACCATTCTATTACCTAATTAGCTCATGACTGCCAAATATATCTGTTAATGAATAAGATGGGAGAGAGAAAAACATAATTTATACTTTGGCTTTAAATGCTCTCCTCTTTCTAATTCAGTTATTTTCTTACTAATAGAGATGGGAATAGTAGAAAACCATTGAACTGAATGGTCAATGAATTTGGCTATTAGGGGAAATTATTAGCTACTGATTATGGACATAAATGAAATGAGACAAATTTATAAGCAAATTAGAATTCTTATCTCAAAGAAAGGGTCATGGATAGGGTCAAGAATAGAGTTACTTCTGAGAACGAACTTCTTTATCCTAGTACTGGTCACCCATGGCTGCTCCCAGTGCTACCCAGGACAGAAACTATCATAGATCATGAAGGAGTATTCTTTACTTAGGGTTTGGGTTCATATTAAAACAGTTCATTAGATAAGCCAGTTAATTATATCAGACTGCAGGGATCTTGGCTTACTTGTTTCACACCTGGATCCCACAAAACCATAACCACAAGTGCAGAGATTGCCAGGCAAGCATGTTCCCCCATGTTGACAAGGTGGGCTACAACGTTCTGCAGGCACAGATTACATTATTCAGTCAGGTCTTAATAATAATCACAATGAAGGATTCATTTACGTTTATGAAACACAGTCACAATAATGCCTTATTGTACGAGCAGTTTATGATGACCTCCGTTCTCTTTCACCATGCAATTCAGTTCTCTGGGCTTGATTATGTGGATTCACCACATTGAAATATCAATCAGGCATGAACATGTTTGGGTTTATTAAATAAACCTCAAGAATGCAACACAGACAAGTGTGTAAAAGGTTAAAAAATTTTGGTTAACTGGGTGGAAATATATTACCTCGGCTTCTTCTGAAAAGTGAATTTTGGACTTACATATTTCTACCCTAAAAATAAAATATTTCTATATCCATATTGCTGTCATCACAGGCTATTGATGTTGTTTAATACAACCCAAATTTAATTTAGTTGGTTAATTTGTTGCTTGCCTCATCATTAAAGCATTTAATATGACTCAGCTTATTTGTAATTATATATACCATCTACCAACATATATATTTTTTAAAAAACTGTTTTAAAAATAATAACAGACTCTTTCTAAAAATATTATCTACTTTTAGGAATGCTATTTAATAAATTCTCCACTTAATATTTCAACTAAAACCAGGCAAATTATATGGCTACACATATATTTTAAAAATCACTTTTTCGGTTTCTTCTTATCACCTTGTATCTTCTAATTACTTAGCATTTCTTAGAACCATTTGATAAGTCATTTAATAATTATCTTTCAATTCAAGCCAAAATATTTGTAGGGATAGAGTACCTTATAATGAAATCTTGAGAAATAAATTTGGAAGATAATTTCACCAAAGACAAACTACTGTTCTTCAGATCTCTAATTTCTGAAATTTAAGTTTTTAAAATTCTCAAATGAGTTGTTTTTAGTGAATACATAAAAGTAGACTCTTGCACCAACATTATTAAATACATATTAATATATAATTCAGTAAAACTGAATTATCTTTTAAAAGTATTTTAAAGAAAATAACATTTTTGTTTTAGCACTATTACTTAGTTTTAAATATGGATTACCACCTTCATCACAGATTGGTCCGCCATGTCCTGGAGGACATTCGCAAATGTTAGGCTTCATACATTTCCCACCGTTTTTGCAAGCAGGGTGACATATAGCTGTATAAAATAAAGCCCATTTAGAAATATTAAATATCAAATAAAATTTATTTTGCAAGCTAATGAATGATAGACCTACCAGTTTGGCAGTTAGAACCCGTATAACCAGGTTTGCATTTACATATGTTTGGGGCCACACACTCCCTGTTTCTTCCACATGGGTGTCTACAAATGGCTGCAAAAATCAAGGAAAAAATGGCTGAACTATTGACACGACATATACATGCTGCCCATAATTTTGTTATAATAAAGTTAAGATTTTCTCAAATTGAAACATTTTGATATGGTATTAAACAATGACCATTACTTTTACTTATAAAATGGTTTTCTTAATTTTTTTAACTTTTAGAATGACTGATAAAAATGATTTCTAGAGTAAGAAAGAAGTGCCACATATAATAACTACTCCCATAATGGTACCAATAGGAAGTAGCCATTAACCATACTTGAAATTACAGTCTTTTGTCAGAGGGCAATGAAGTTTCAGGTACAAATCAGAGAAATGCTGATGAATGGCAAGGATAATCAGAATTTCCAAAATGCCAGTAACACATTATGAGTTTGGTTCCTTAAGCTTCACTAACTACCTGACATATTCTACTGGGCATTTAATACTTCCTGAGTTATCTTTGTTTTTACTTTATTTGTTTTACTTTATTTGTTAGTAAGCAATTCTGTTTTATATACATGTTAAGTATTGAGAACTATTATTCTTATTTGTTCAGAAAAAAAGAAGAAAAACAAAATTCTTTTAGGTATCATTGGGAAGATTGAAATATTCCAATAGCTCTTTTGTTTAATTTTGGTTTCAGAAAAATCAAAATACAAACCAAAACATCAATAAAAACCAGGTTCTATTTCATCAGAGTAAAAAAATTGATTTGCCTCATGTAAAGCAATGTTAATATTTGTGAAAAGATATGAAAAAGATATATAAAATTAAAATGATGCAAAACTTGTTTGATTCTCAAAAGAATTGGAGGAAATATAGAGAAAATTTTGCAAATAAGTGAATATGCTAGAATTAGTAATTTAAAGTGTTAACTGTCCATTTTAAACTAAAAATAACTTGGGTTACAGTATTAATTAGATCTACATTGACAACCTTATTTTATCTCCTCATTTGCTTCAAAACTCCACTATTTCATCTTCTTAATGGGGACAATAGCACTCAATAGATGGAATTGTTGTGGATTATACATAATTGAAATGGAATGTTTCTAAAGATTCTGGGACACAGTAGGTACTCAATAAATATATTTATAATATATATCATATAGTTGTGATGGTATATCATTTTAACAGCATTTTAAAAACCAATTTAGAAAACCCTTTTCTGCTTCTTTTTTTCAAAACATGGTGCACAAACTGGAAGGAACTGAAATTATCAAGTGGAAAAGTAAATCTTCTTGGTTACTAAAATTTGAATTAGGCATATTTCTCTGTATTGTCTAAAGAATTTTCATGGTACCTCTGCAATTGACACCATCTCCATAATACCCAAAGGGACAGCGTCCACACTTGAAGTGGCCATCTATGGTTGGCACACAGGAAACACCAAAAAAACACGGTGACTCAGCACAAGTTGAAATTTTGGTTGATCCAAACTTTTCTGGCAAAATAGTGACTGATTTAGTAACTGATTTTTCAAACTCATTCTCATATTGTTGGTGACCTTGGGAAGACCAGTTAAGTTGAGAACTATGTCCTCCTGTCTCTTTTTGGATGGTACTCTGGATAATATCCTTTACTGTGCCATGAGAGTTGTTGGGATTAATGCTTAAAGAATGATTGTGGTTTGTAGGATCTTCCAATTCGTCCACATTGAGATTTCCACTAGGAATTTGATCCACATGTTCATAACCTGGTATTTGTTGAGAAATAGCCTTTGAATTGTCCATTTGAGTTGATATTGATTTTAGTGGCAGGTAGGAGTTGTTCACTGTGCTCGAGAACCTTCTGACAGTAGGAGGACTGTGGGTAAAGCTTGTACCAATTGGTGAAATCTTTGTTGACAGCAGATGAAAATTCAAATCTAAACAACCAAAAAAAGACACAGAAATATTAGTAGATATCATTTACTAATGTTCTGCTCTACAACAATATTTGGCATTAAGTTATTCATGCCTTCATTTAGTGTCTATGACGTGTGTTCCCTATATCAGGAGTTCACAAAGTAACAAAAAATCATGACACTGTTCCTGTCTTCAAGAAACTTAAATGATGTTATCATTTGATTATTATATGGCATGAATGCATTTTTCTAGAATATATAATTCAGAGGATTCAACAGATAAGCAAAAAAAAAGTGAATACATTTTAAACAGACCTTTATAAACTATGTGATCTTTCTAAAAATAAAATACCTGATGAATATGGAAAATAGATGGGAGATAGTATCTGTTACTAAATTTGAACGAAGATCCTTACTTACTAGAGGCATTTCCCTTTGTTGGTTTAATGTAATCCTCTCTTTGTTCGGCATTTATACCATCTTCTTCCTTATTGTCAGACCTTGTAAGACCCACAGTTTGTATAGTAAGTTCATTTAAAAACTGTATTTCAACTGCAAGTGTTCATGAAAAATAGATCAGAATTAAGCTATTAATAAGAACATATAATATACATGTCACATGGATTGAATTTTTTTCAGATTAGATTAGGGCACCAATCTCTTTAGCAAACCCTCTGGTATGAATTGTGTGCCTAAAAATTCATATGTCAAATCCCTACCCCTACATGTGGCTGTATTTAGAGATAGGGCTTAAGGAGGAGATTAAGGTTATAGTAGGTCAGAAGACTGGGGCATTGGTCCAATAGGACTGTTGACCTAAGAGGAAGAGAAAACAGTAGAACACACAGAGGGAGGGCCCAGTGGTTAGGCAGCTGTCTGCAAACCGGCAAGGTCTCAACCCAAACCAGTCAAACCAACACCTTGATCTTTTTTTATCATTTTTTAAAAATATATATATTACATACATTACAATAGAATATACAATGTCATAATTATAAAAGCATGGAGTATAACCTGTTCTTTTGGTCCACAGTGTAGCCCCTTCTCCTCCCTTCCTCCCACCCCCTATTATTTTTAGATATACATGACATAGAATGAACAACGACATCATTATAAAAGCATGGAGTATTACTTGTTCTAATTCAGTCCCTAATACTCCTCCACCCCTTTCTCTTCCCTCTACTGATCTTTCTCTTATTTACTAATAGTTTTCTTAAAATTTTGCATCTTGTTGATATACATGTTGATGAGATTCACTGTGGTATAGTCACATATGAACACGGGAAAGTTAAGTCTGATTTATTCCACAAACTTTCCCTATCTCATCCCTCCTCCCTCAGTTTCCTTTCACTTTGTCTACTTCTTTGATCTTTTCCTTTTTTAGGGTTAGCTTCTGCATATCAGAGAGAACATTTGACCTTTGGCTTTTTGAGACTGGCTTATTGCACTTAGCATGATAGCCTCGAGTTCCATCTATTTGCCGGCATTGGCTGAGTAATACGCCATTGCATATATATATATCACATTTTCTTTATCTATTCATTTGTTGAAGGGAACCTTGGTTGTTTCCATAGCCTAGCTATTTTGAATTGTGCTGCTATAAACATCAATATGGCTGCATCACTGTACTATGCTGCTTTTAGATCCTTTGGATATATACCAATGAGTGGTATAGCTAGATCAAATGGCGGTTCTATTCCTAGCTTTTTGAAGAATATCCATGCTGCTTTCCAGAATGTTTATACCAGTTTGCAGTTCCACCAACAATGTATAAGTGTACACTTTTCCCAACATCCTTGCCAACATTCATTATTGTTCATATTTTGATAACTGCCTTTTAAATGGAGTGAGATGAAATCTCAGTGTCGAGAATGGAAGTGAGTAATTTGAGTTAAGTGCAGCAGAAAACACCTTACAAAAGAAAATAGCCTTTTACCATGACACGTTTTTCCATCACCATAAAATCCTTTTGGACATGAACCACAACGGTAGGAACCAACGGTATTAAGGCATGCTACTCCTGCAAAGCAAGGCCCGGATTCACACTCATCAGCATCTTCCTGGCAGTTTTTGCCTGCACAAAATATAGATGAAAAAGTTCAAATGATTTAATTTGAAATATACTATATGTCCACTTGACTCATTATTTGGTTCCTTCTACTCTCTACTTAAAACTTTCTAACCCTTACAGAGAAGTTATATATTTTGAGGAGAATGATGTTTTTGAAATTTAATATATAATCAAATATAAGGTGATTAATTAGATTTCATTTGTGATTAAATCTAACCCTTCAAGTACACAAGATTTTATCTATAAATAAAATGACTTAAAAGTACGTAAATATCTAGAGCAAAGGTTTAGCATATTATAGAACTAATTTGTAGTTCATTTAAAAATTGTGTGATTTTTTTAAAAATGAAAATGAGTGTTTAGAATGGTTGCTTCCTTAACTTAAGGGCAACTTGTTCTATTCAGTTCTTCATTGACTGTGAAAATTTGTGAAAACTTTACAAGGCGTTATAAAGGTCAGTCTTTCCTAAATTAAATAACAGAGATAAAATAGTGCTCTTTCAAATGCTCAACAAATTATTGAATGAATAAGTTTACATCTTTAATGGATAATAACCCTTACTATACAAAAATCCTTGGAGAATCAATACTTGAATTCTGTCTGCAACTCAGTGAAAACAGGATTATGTTCATAATTCCAAATGATAAAATAATCATTTTAAAATAAGAAAATTAAAAGACACCTAAATATTCTTTTTTTTTTTTTTTAAGAGAGAAGGACAGTGAGAAAGAGAGAGACAGAGAGAATCAACTTTAATTGAGTTTTTCTCATGACTTTTGTTGCTCTGACACTAAGTTGGGTACGTGGGTGCTGGGGTTTGAACCCATGTACTTGCACATGCCAGGCAAGTGCTGTAACCACCGAGCCACCGCTCCAGCCCCCCGACACCTAAATATTCTGACTTCTCATGATATTAAAACAAATGTCTTTAAGATAAACATCAGCTCTATAGCTGCATATTTAATATTTACACCTGTAAAACTTAAAAATATTTATATGAGGAGAAAGGAGATTCTGAGAGCGCCCACAGAGACAAGTAATTTAATAAAGACTGAGCTCTGCAAACAGTTCTATTAATTGCTTTCATTTAAAAAAACAAAATCTACATATCAATTCTATTCTAAGAAAATATAAAAGTAACTGACAGCTACAGACCTCAAGCTTTGCTATTAGGGTGTGGAAACACTTTGGATACATCACAAAATACACAAGCAAGTTTGCATTGCCTGAACAAGGTGCACCTCTTTTCTATCTTAAATTACTTCTCAGTGTTGATAATCTCACAGCTTGCGTAATCTCACAGCTTGTGTATGCTGTCAAGCTCTCTCTGCGCTCTGTTTGTATTAGCCTCACTTTCTCTCTGAACCTTCCTTTCTCCCTTACTATCACTGATTGCATTCCTCATTTGACTCCCCAGAATTTTCCTCACTGTGTGTGTCACCAAGTTGTAATAGTTGGGAGCCATCAGTCATACTGTCCTCCTGTTCCTCTGTAGTGCTTCCAGTGGCTGAGTTCACACACTAATGAAGTGGCTGCATCAGGGAATAGGGAGAGCTCCCTTTATGCCCATGATTCAAAATATATTTTTATATATCATTTTATATTTAAAAATATCTGCCTTCCTTGCCCACTGGCTTAAGAGATGAATAAAGAGCCACACTACATCATATTGGTCAGAAATATCCTCTGCTTGACTCCATGGTGTAGTGATGCCAAAAGACTATTTCTGGGTCCATTTCTGTACCTATAAATCCTTACACAAACAGCTTAACTTATAGATTTTAATTTCCTCTTCATTATGACGGAGTTGGAAACATGATATTTTAAGACCCTTTACATCGTGGAACATTGAGGCTCCCTACTGAATCAGTCATACCACAGTCATTGAAATCAACACTAATTCAGAAATTATATTGCAATTTCCTTATTTCTTGCACTAAAAGTTTCCTTAAATTTCCATTATCTTCTAAAAATAATTCATGAGTCTTGCTCCTAAACAGTGAATCACTTGGCAAGTGATCTTATTCGGTCATGAAATTTGGACATATAATGACATGTATTATGATATCATAAAGCACTGTATAAATAGAAAGCTTTATTATTCTGATAAAATTAAATAGGGTGAGGGAATAATTATGTCCTATTATATATAACAATAATTGATCACCACTAGGAAAGAGAACTTTCATACCCCCATGGAATTAATATCTAGCTGTGCTTAGGAAAGTGCAGGAGTTATATGCTATGTGCTACACAAATTGGGATGATGTTCAGATGAAACAAAGAATTTCAAAGTTATTTGCATTCAATATTACATTCATGGCATCACAGAATATTATTGTTGGAAGGCACATTACAGATTATTCCGTCCAGATATCTTATTTAACAAGTGATAAATGAATGTTTTCTGGAGCTTAAATGGTAAAATTTATCTGAAAACTAAACAGAATTAAGGTAAGAATAGGAAATGGTGTGTGACTGAATTAATAATTCCAATTTCTTCCATTAAAACAAATGTCTCATATTCTGTTACAGTATGATCACAGAAATTATACACAGTGATGTGCCACTTAATGACAGGGATAGTTTCTGGGAAATGCACAGTCAGGCAATTTTGTTATTGTGTCATCAGAGTGTGCTTACAAAAAAAAACCCCAAAAAACAAAAAAAATTAAGCTGTGAGTTCACTAGATAACCTAATCTCTGCCCACCATTGTACATGTACACTGTGGTTGACCAAAATGACATTATATGGTACAGGACTCTGCTAAAATTAGCCTCTCAGTTTATAGGTCCTTGAAGCAAAGTAAAGTATCCATTAGGAAAGATGCTAAATGAAATAAAATATTTATTGACATTAAACACATTTAACTAACCAATAGTTTAAAACAGTCTTACATAGGAAATACTTGGATTAATAAAGAATAACTTACTTTCTAAAAATGACCAAGTAAACTTTGAAATTTGGGATCTACAAATCATACAAGGACTGGTAGGATTTCTATCACCTTCAGTGTAGCAGAGTCCATCAATAATGCAAACATTTTCCTAGTAGAAAATTTTTTAAAAGGAAAACATCAAAAAACTTAAGTTATAGTGTATAAAAAACTTTTATACAGAATAATAACAGCATATATACTGATGATTCCAATGAAAATATATTGTAACTCCATCTTGATTAGAAAACATTTTTTTCATACCTAATGATCACAAATGAAGGCTGGAAAATAAATTATTTCCTATATGTTTAAATGCCTATGGAACTGATTAATTTAGAGGAATAAGAAAATATATGTAAGTTGTATGTCTGTACAAAATTATAGTTTATAAATAATATAGAAAAAATCTCTTTTGTTTTGGTCTTTTCTACGGTTAAAATTCATGCTGGGAGTGCTTTATTAATAAAGAAATAAGAGGTGGGTGCCATGGTACACAACTATAATCCCAGCTACTTGGGACATTGAGGAAGGGAGATCAAGATCGAGGATAGTAGGTAACAGCAAGACCATATCTAAAAAAAAAAAAAAAATTAGAAATTTGACTACTTTTGTTCTTGTACATCCAAAGTATCATTATCCACACTTGATAATGGGTAACATTAAAAAAAAGTTGAAAGAGATGCTGTGACACAATGAAAGAATATTAAATGTAGCAATCATTTCTAACTTGGAAAGAAGACCAAAATTTATTCAGGGGATATAAATTTAATCATTTTAGAAAATCTTTGGTATAATTTAAAAACTTGCACAAAAGTTAGAATAGCCCCAAGAGGGTAACACAATGGTGAGTAAAATTTTAAGTGTATATAAGAACATGTGGAAATAAAATATTTGAGGGAAAATAAAAATCCAATTATTTCTCAGCAACAACAAAAGCGTGTTATTGAAATAATCTGATGACCAATCTCAAGGAAAACAAAATTAAAATTTAGAAAAATAGACATTTTGCTTGTTTATTTTTTGAAACACTAGGGATGGAACCCAGGGACAATTTACCACTAAACTACGTCTCCAGACATTTTTATAATTTATTTTGAGACAGGGTCTCTCTACATTGACCCTACAGGCCTCCAAGTTGTGACCCTTTTACCTTAAGCTCTGGAATAGCTGGGATCATAGGCATGTACCCCATACTTGGTGTGTTCCTTGGATTTGAAAACTCAAGTAATATTAGCTGAATGGTGTCAGCAATTCATATGTGAGAAAGCCTTGTGGAAAAACCGACTGGAAATAGGTTAAGAGTGTGAGGCTACAAGAACCTGATTTAGGTTGTGATATTGTTCTATAGTTCATCAGGTGGTAGGCTTTTGGATGGTCCAAGGAATTTAGTTGCCAGAAAAACAAAAATAAAAAAACAAAACAAAAACTCTCTGTAAAAGTGCTAACTCTACTCACTTTACAAACTCTACTCAGATATATGCCACTTGCCAAAAAAAGGACCAGGTAACCACAAAGATATAAAGATGTATATCTTTATATCTTTATATATATAATACCCCTTGGATCAAACCCCAGAACTATATGTATATTATGTCTCCACCACTTTTTATTTTTTATTTTCGGATAGGATTTTGTTAAGTTGCCCAAGTTGGCCTGGATTTACGATCCTCCTACCTCAGCCTCTCGAGTTGGTAGGCTTGCATCACTCTGTCAAGCCAAAAAGAGATATCTTATTGGAAAATCATTACTACTGAAAAAAAAAAAACAATGGATACAAAAAGGAGGGAGTAATTTAGTGTGAACCTCCTCTTTTGATTATTTAAGACTAATCAATCAATCTTTCACTTTAAAATGTTTAGGAAGAAATATCTTTCTCACCATTTCGACAAGTTATAGGAAGAGTAAACATTTCAATTAGTCTTACGTACACTTGAGGAAGGTTTTCTCTATTAGTCTTTCTGATAGGAAAGTGAAAAACGAGAGTTAGTATGCCAACGACATGGGAAAAGAAAATACCTATGATATAAATGGGAAAATAATTGCAAAGATACATACCTTTATAGAGCATGTGTCATTTTCATGAAGACCACAAACTTGACAAGCACCATCATAGATGACCATTATTTTGGGATTACTGAATTTATAACCATCATTAGATACCTGTAAGATGTTGTTCCACAATAAGATAATTTGTTCTAAATATAGCCTCATAAATTCTTTATGAAATTTTGCATATAAGTGTTCACTTTGTTTATGAGCAAGAGGATGCCTCTTTATTATTTACCTTAAATTGCCACTTCATAATTGGTTTCTCGTCCATCAGATCCATGGTATCAGATAAGTGGACATCAGTGGGCAGCTGACAATCAACAGTTCTGCTGTTTTGAAAAACTGCCTGTCCATACACAGGTTCTCCAAGTATCCATTTACTGCTATTGTACTGAAGGCACAATGTGAAAGCAGTTAACTTCTGTTTAATTACAGAAATATTTTTGCTGGCAAACTGTATACAATCAAAATACAAATTTTAAATTATAAACCAAGAGTGATGGAATGTACAATAAGGAAACAAAAGTCCCATTGAGAGGGAGTTTTATTCAGAATGGTAACAAAAGGTGCATCTTAACTTGATGTAAACTCCTCCTAACAAATCATGCATTTCTTGGTGGTTCAAATCAAAAGAGTTGTCAATATTGGCCACATGTAATAGGTTACTCACCCATGAATTTGGAGTAAGAGAAAACACACTTGATGCGTATTCAAGACATAGTAGATGGCTTTTGGTGTCAAGAAATATCCTAATTTCTTCTGCAAAAGTTTCTACCTTCTCCATCTAATTGAAACTGCCATTTCTGCCCTCATTGTACATGGTTCCTCCAGGGTTCCCATGCTGTTATATGGCTCACCTCCCTGCCTGTATTTGAGTGGTCCAAAGGAGTACTTAAGCTGAATCAGTGCTTCAATTTGTTGGAATATTTAAACTTCATCCCAAAAATGATGCTGGACCAATCTGCCTCTGATGATTTGTGATTCAAGATAAAAAATTATAAACCTGTTTGTGGTCATGTTTTTCAGTGTTTCAAGAAATCCAGTATATAATAAAATAAAATTGAAAGCAAATAGGTACACACATATGCAAATGTGCACATCCTAAATCTTCTAATTCTTCATGTTGTCCAAGTCTCCTTGATTCTGTGAGAAACATACAATCCTCACAATAAATATCATTTTTGCTCAAGCTTATTTATGTAATTTGAAAGTAAAATTTTAGCTAGTTCATCCTATGTGATAACTTAGTGGTATCTCATGCTTAAGGTACACTTTGGGTATTAATTTTCACTGTTTAAAATGTATTGGTGTAAAGCCAGAATAATTTTCTGAGTACATGTAACATTTTGTTGCCAAAATTTATACTTTACAAAAAAATACTTTATTATTTTACAATATTTTCAACCATTCAGAATTGGCCATGCAATATGTGGATGCTGCAGTATTGTAAGTCCGCAGGAAAAGGAAATGAAGGCAAGAACACGCTAGTCTATAGCTTCTAGAAACTATCTTGAGGGCTTGATGATTGACAGACTGACCCACAGTACAAAGCTGCATGTTTATGGAGATGTGTAGCATTTCTGCCAGTGATTTCCCTCTAGCAGAGAAGGGATGATAAGAATGTCTTAGGGTAGTCATGATACCTACTCCTTCAAGGATGGAGAGTCCCTGGGCTTCTTGTGTGGAAACAGGCTCCCTGAGGAAAAGCCTACCCCAAGTGAGGAGTAAACAGTGTTCTACATCTTTTCCACTATCAATATTTTGTGACTATGTATTATATGTTAAGGATTTTCTGATGAAAAGAGATCAAAGGAAAAGACTGACAACATATTATCACTATAACTGAGATTCAAATAAGGTTTAATAAGAAAGAAGCCATTAAATCTAACTTTGTCAAGGAAGGCTTAAAAAAGAGGTGGGGAGAGATGATACTTCTTTTCCTGGAAGTAAAAAGGAGACTGCTGAAATACAGAGTGTGATTTCAGATGGCTGGAGAGAATGGCAGGTGAAGGCAGGGATGCATGAAACTGTGGAACTGGAGCAGAGCATGAGGCGGGGCTTCAAGCCTCCAGACAGAACAACTGCACCACGAAGAACCATCCATTCACACAGCATAACAACGTGAATTGAATCCTACAAGGCAGCAATTTAAAAGCTGGATTCTGCTTTTAGGGGAAAGAGAGAAGGATGTGATTGTGTGACTGAGTCTCTAGCTAAGCCTTTGTTAAGAATTTCTACTGAAAAGTAGAAAATTTAATTTATAACATGTACCTTCATGTAAAAAATAAAGGAGGCATGTGTCCTTCATACAAAGAAATACATTAAGGATGAATAAGAAAATAATGACGTAGATATAGATACTTCAGGCAACGGGAAAAAACAAGAAGGAAATAAAGGCTAACAGGAAGCAGGTTAGGGATAAGAAGAAAGTGACGATACTCTCCAGGATCCTTTGGTATAGATACAGTTCTCAGAACCATATTTATAAAATCCCTAAATTATAACTAAAATCAACCAGAGTGTAGAAGAAACTCAAAATGAAATACAGATATGTAAAAAGCAAACCTAATTGTGTTAAAAAGAAACACAAAACCACTCTGAACAGAGATGGAAAGAAAACAGCCAACGTGAGTCACTACAGAAACAATACTTTTATTAAATTCTGATCTCATTCTGTAAATTTGTTTTTCACAGGATTATGAGTTATAATTTCTGAAATTATTTATATTTATATTGTTTGAGATAATAGATAAATATTAATAATGAGAACAGATTTTATCTGTTAAAAAAAGAGTAACACAGACAAGAGAAGGACAGAATGAACCCTGTGGTGCTGTGTTCCAACCAGTTCATGAAGATGACAGGTAGGTAGAGAGATAGATAGATAATATATAGATGATAGACAGATAGGGATAAGGATGCAAGTGTGAAGAGATATTACATGTATTCCCTTGCTTCATCCATTGAGAGGGCCAGCAACGAATAAATACTCTACTAATAAGCACACTCTGCACCCAAATAATGGTTTTAAGAGACATTCTTTAATAAGTGGAACAGAGTACTTTGGAGAAATGGGTGATTCTATGGTTGGTGTAGAAAAATACAAAATTAGTTTGGAATACTGTATGGTGACACAATGTGAGAAATTGTACAATAAATAATGAGTGCACAGTAAAGGGACATGAGAACTGATTTGATGGAGCTCCTAATGTTGAACTCTGGGATAATTTAAGCACCAAAATGAACAATAATAACATCAAATAAAATAAAGTAAATATTCCTCATAAAATAAATATTTATTTGTCCATACGGATGAAAATGAATGAAAAGGGAACAGAGAACAGCTTTCCCTTTCAGTTCAATTTCAGTTAATAAATCTATATAGAAGAAACGATGGAAATAGAAAATTGCCATTGGTAAATACCATAGTAATAATGGTTGCAAGCAAAAATTAAATTGAATACTAAAATTAGGGAAACAAAATATAAGGAGAAATAAAATTAGTAGTGTCTATACATGTCTTCTTCTAGCATATTAATTAATTACAAAGGGAAAAAGAAAATTTACAGTGGAGATAAATGCGACTACTACCTTAAGTAAGTGATCAAAGTTTACACCACCACCAACTGGATGCCCTGCACTGTGAAGGGATTCAGGGACAAATGCACAGCAAGACATAACCTCAATCTATCATAAGAAAGAACCATTCTTCAGTAACTGGCCAGTGCTCTTCAAAAGGCCAAGTTCATGAAAGACAAAGAAAAGTTGAGCACTATCACAATTCAAAGAAGACTGATGAGGCATGACAACAAAATGCAGTATAAAATCTTGAATTGGTTCCAGAATCAGAAAAAAGACTGTTAGTTGGATGGCTGGCAGAATTTTTGAAGAAGGTCTATAAATTATTTAATAGTATTGTACCAATGCAAATTTTCTGTTTCAATAACAGTTTTATGGATATATAATGATAATAGTATTAGAAGAACATGGGTGAAAAACTACTCGGAACCCTGGTAGTACATTTAGAACTTTTTTGCAAGTTTCAAGCTATTGAAAAATAAGTGTTTTAAAACAGTATTTCATAAAATGGAAAGATATGAAGGCTTTTGTATGATCGAATTTTTAAAAAGTTAGATTTTTTTAGAGAAACCCATCTTCAAAGGGAACTGGAATTCCAACTAAAAGTGAGCAGAAATCCACTCATGTTGACTAAACACGTAACAAGGAAGCTAAGAGACATTAGCTTAGTGGAAAAGCAAGTACATTTCAAACAAACCAAGGACAAGGCTTTCATGGGTCCCAAGTTAGTGGGGAGGGGAATCCTAAACTAGCACCAAATTATACAGCCTTGACTCAAGAAGTGAATGAAAGGGTCCAAAAGGGAGAAAACACCTTTGGGCAAGACTGGGGGTGGTGAAAAACTGCCTTAATAAAATATATATATGCTTCTTATCTTGGTTTTTGGTAATTAACCACATTAACTTCTTTCTATAGTTCTGCATGGTATGTGAGAGAATTCCAGATTTTATTCTCTATTCATTAGACGTTTGGAAAAGGAAAGTAGGCATGAGAGTAAATCACACTAAATAATAGGGCTGAAAGTAAGTACAAAGTATAATTCTAAAGAAAACATAAATCTATAAAATTTTCTTCTGGTAAATCATTTAATTGTGGCATGGTATCATATGATTTAATCTGCCAAGAACAAAATCACATAAACTCTCTTGGATGATATTGAAATCACATGTACATATATATCTTTCCATTGTGTTTTATTATTTGATTGTAATTAAAATAGTTTGTGGCTCAATCCATAAAATAATGAAATGCATATCTGTCATGCAGAAACATATGATAAAAACACATACAAAAATGATTTCGTCCTGTAATGAGGAAACACATTTGAATTTTTCAACTCAGAGAAAAAGCAAGAATGTTAAAATATGATTCATTATGTTAAGCTTCCTCTTACTCACATAAATCCTTTCTAAATTCAAAGAACTGTCCATAAAATAAAATTCCACTTGAATAAAGAAAAGGAAGGCCATATAAATAATCATCAAAAATAAGATATAATTTGCTATGCTAATGTTCAAACTGAATGATCATATCGGCTTTTGTGGCTTCAAGGAAGAAAAATGCAAATTTGGAGAAGAGTGATACTTTCCAGTCTGAAATCCATAGTAGAGGAAATATAAAGGATGAACATAATTAACCCTCACTTTTTGTTTTATGAAAGGAAAACATTCATATCTCTGTTGCTTACAGTTCATGCAGGGTGTCTTGGCTAAAATTGATCCCCATTCTTTGTGTTCTTGCATTTCAAGAAATAAAGATGCCTCTGTACTTCAAGCTTGATAATCTTTCAGTTTTTTTTATTATGACGGAACATTGTGAGCCAATACTTCAATAAAAATAAAGTAAAATTCTTTAATAAAGCTTACAAATATGGAATCCTTTAAGGTTAAGCCACTTATCTCGTCTTCCCGTTCCCTTTGTAGACCTAACATACTTTGGGATTATGTGGCTAATCGGACAAACTAATTCAATATAAAATTAATCTGGATAATTCATAAATTCCATTATTTTACATAATTTCTCATAAACACATAATTAACATACCTGCAGTTTAGTAACTTCACAGTTAATAGAAGGTGATTCTTTGAAGCCTTGACCAAATATTCTCACTAGAGTACAATTATATTTTTGAACATCACAGAATCCAGCATTCTCAAGCTGAACGATTTCAGGAGCTTTGCCTTTTGGAAACAATTATAACAAATAGAACATTTTTTGTAATTCCAGAAAAACTACATAATTATGTTTCAAAGTTCAAATTAAAAGCAGTTGTAAAAAAATTTCAAAGTATCCCAAATATCATTTACATTAATTAAATCACCAAACATTAGGAGTATTCTGGGACCAGAGTGGTGGCTCAGCAGTAGAGCATTTGCCTGGCATGAGTGAGGACCTGGGTTCGAACCCCATCAAGTGTTGAAACAACAAAAAACATATTAAATAAAATTGACTCTCTCTTTCTCTCACTCTCTCCCTTTTCTCTTAAAAAAAAAAGAGTATTCTGATATTAAAGAAGTGTTACCCACCATCAAACCAACAACAATGTCAATAATCTTATTACAGATGTTACCAGTGCCTACATATACAGGTTTCATTAATGTTTTGATTTTTTAATATCAACTAATGACAGGTATTAAAAAATTATGACTACAGTGAAATACATTTTGGTTTTTTTTTTTTTTGGTTTGTGCCATATAGATGGGTTATAGAAAAATAATTTTGAAATAAAATAGTGTCATTAGCTTTTAATGAAATTTAAAGTATTAAAAATTGTTTAAGTTTTAGAAAGGTTACCAAAATTTGTGCAGGCTGCTATTCTAGTATTGTTATCTTTGGCTGTTAGTGCACTCTCACAGGATGCCACTATTTTGGGGTATAGCTCAGTGCTAGAGCACTTGACTGCAGGATGCCACAATTTAGGCATATTACTCAATTACAGTATAAAACAATTTCATGTAGCAGTCAGTTAACTGACCTTCATATAGTTATTTCTCTGGCCCTGGTCTTGGTAAGAGCACATATTACTTATATCAGTGAGATTTGGTTGTCAAAATTTATGCTGTATACACATTAACTAAGACCTTTGCTTAAGTACTGGCAAAATCTAAGTTAATATTAACTTTACAGAAATAGGGTACAAAATCATAAGTCATGCATGTTCAGAATCCTAAAAATCTTATAAAACAATGCCATGGTTGGGTTATTCTCTCATACATGTGCTAAGTGCTTATTTAGCAATTTATTTGTATACAGTGTTCTTATAAGAGATATAGTAATGGACAAAACAAAGGTCCTGCCTTTATCTAAATTATGTTCTGGAATGAAAGAACAAACAGTAAGAAAATGAAAAAAATTAATATAAAATTAATCAATAAGTATTTTAAAAATATGGATAAAATATAATATATTAACTATATTAAGGGATATAAAAACTTAGGAGGTTTTGTGAAAAATACTTCATTTTGAATGATCATGCAAGGATTTTCTGATAGTAGGACATTTGAACAGAGAAGTGAAGGAAATTAGTGGAGAAGTTGTGTAGTGGAAGAATGCTCCAGTGAGAGGGAACAATAAATGCAAGGGTCCTGAGGTAGCATTAGGCCTGGGAGAATAGAGAAGCAACAGATGTGGCTGAAGAGCAGAGAACAAGGAAAGAGTGGTTGATGAACTGAGAGTGAGGGGAAGCTCAGTTTGCCTTTGGGCTTCTAACCCATGTAGGGATTGTGGATTTTACTCTGAAAAAGATGGCAAGCTATTTGAAGGAGTTAAGTAGAGAAGCACGGTGATCTGACTTATATTTCCAAGGGGTCACTTTGGCTTCTTCTGCATAGATAATAAACTTTGCAAGACTCTATAATGATCCACATAAGAGATAATGGTGGGGGCTGGAGCAGTGGCTCAGCGGTTGGAGTTCCCAGGCTCAAACCCAAGCACCAAATACATAACTAAGTGTTGGAGAAACAAAGGCCAGATGGGAAAATAAGTAAAATTAACTCTCTTTCTTTCTCTCTCACTCTTTCCCTGTCTCTTTAAAAGAGTGGTGTGGACTAAGGTTGTAAGGTTGCTTTGAATCCAGAATTGGACTTGCTGCTATGGAATTAAACTTGGGCATGAGAGAAAAAAAGGAAAGTCAATAATGCAAGTTTTTAACTTGAGCAATTAGAGAGATGAAGTTTGCTAAAAAGACTGTAAATGGAAAAAGGAAGGATGGCAGTTGGGGAAGGGAAATCAAGAATTACTGGTTTACTGGTTAAAAGAACTAAGTCAATTTGTAAAAAATCTTCTTTCTTTAACATATGGAAGCGTAATACTTTATATTACATGGATGAGTTAGAGATAAACAATTTCATGCAAATTAGCATGTTAACCAGATAATATAAACACAGTGCTTAAAATACACTAAAACTGAATTATAGGAAAAGTATTGTTCTCTACAAGTTGAAGGACTAGTTGCATGCAAAGACTTGGAGGCAGAGTGAACCTGGCATTTGCAAAGAACAGCACAGAGACCAGTGTCTGCGATGGGATGAGAGTGTCACAGTACCAGGGGGATAAGTCTTGCCTTATAGGCAATTATAAGAATTTCAACTTTTCTCTGAACAAGATGAGGAAATTACCAATGTATTAATCAATATAATTTGATTTTTTCACTATGTAATCTTTATAAGCCCTAAAATAACAAAGACAAAAAGGAACAAAAATATTTTCATAATCAAATGTCATGCACAATATTAACTTTTAAGAGTGTTTCTTACCATAAAAATCACTGCAATCATAGGAGCTAAAGCCTGGGAGACATGCACACCCCCACTCCATACACTGCCCATGGCCACTGCATGAATTGGGGCATTTTAATACCAAGAGAATGTCTTCAATCAACTTTCCATATTCTTTTGTGTTATATTTCCCCTCTTCCAAAATCCTCTTCTCACATTCATTTTCTAGAAGGGCCACACCTGCTTCTGCCCAGATAATGTCATCTTTCAACAGAACATCCTTAACACACATCTCTATGACTTGGTCTAGTCTCTTGCCAAGAAAGGCAAAACAGAGCCTGCCTATGCTGGAGTTGGCTAGAGTCTGCTGACAGAGTTTTAAGGTGCTGTACTGGGTAAGGCCGGAGGGTGTCGGCCACGACGGGACAAACTCTTGGTGAACATCCTCACTGTGGTCCTCAGGGAAAAAGTAAGTAAACTGTTCCAGGTTGGTCTGGCCGAGACTTTGGGAAGCAAACAAAGGAGGAAACTCATTGAAATTTTGCCGTTTCCATCTACTTGGTTGATTCCACCTCATTTCTTGGCTGTGGATACCCTGGTCCTGAGTATGTTTTTTGTATTTTGGTGCATCTTGCTTTCCATTCCCAGAATGTTCTAAATTTAAGTCCTGTTTGGTTAGGTCTGCACGTTTTTTTCCTTGCAGTACGAAATTCAAATTGTTTTCTTCTCTAGATGTATGCTTGTTTATCTTCCTCACAAGAGTTTCTGAATTAATATATTCAGATGTGACATCTAGTGCTGGGATCAAAGAAGAGAATCTGACATGTTTGAGGTCTTTGCAACCCAAAGCAATTTCTGGTTGAGAAACACCATCCAGATGATTAGAAAATGGGTACTGTGAGGTGGTCTCCCATGAGCAGCTACAATAGGGTAGTTTTCCAGGCAAAGTCAGAGAAATTGGCATCGTGTCAAACAGGCTTTTCCCTGGTAAAATCCTTCCAGATGGAAAACAGAAAGCAAAAGTTACTTGAACTAGAATATTTTCCTCAGTAATGTGCTGCAAAAAGGCAGTAGTGATTCACCACATATTTAGGTCTAATATTAATAAATCACAAATTAAAAAGGAGTTTTCTTACCTCCATTCATTAATAAAAGCAGCACAATTATTAAAATGTTGATCAATTTTAATCCCATTTTTAGCATGGAAATCATTTTCTGGGTTTTCATCAAAGGTTCCACAGAGACCCAAAGTGTTTCTGTAATCTAAACTAGGGGCCCTAATGGTTAAACTCATGCCCCATTCACTCAGGTCAGCACGGATAAATGCTCCAGAAGAAAATGAAATCTGGAATGTAGAAGTAACCAATACATAAATAAAAGATGTGAAAGCAATGTTCAATATGGATTCAGAAAAAAGTATTATTTAAGAAATAAAAAGCAAACTCAGTTACTCCTCCCATATTAACTAACAGTGCATAAAATACTGATATTTTTTCCCTTGGGGATAACTTCCTTTCTAGTAATATATTTTAAAATAATGAATTTTTGGATTTTTTACTGATTTGAAACATCATCACCTATTAATTTTTTATTGATATGTATTATTTGTAATGCCTTTCTTTAATTTAACCCAAAATGTGATATATAATGAAGACAGTTATAAACCTTAAGGATAATGTGGATTTATTTTTTCCCTTTTTTAGGTTCCAGGGATTGATCCCAGGGCCTTGCACATGACAGGCAACTGCTGTACCACTGAGCTTTATCCCTGGCCCACCAAATTATTTTTCTAATGGTAGAATTTTTTAATATAGAATTAGATTGTCAGTAATTAATTTGTACAGATAAACATGATTCTGGAGGAATACATAAATCCTATAAGGAATCAGCATTCTCTTGTGCCAGTCAGCAAATAGAATCAGAAGCCACATTCGAGCTTGCTTTGAGTTGGCAATCAGAACAAGAGATGCTTATTGAATGACTCTAATAGCCTGTGTCATCTATCAGCCACCTGTCTGTCTCAGGAACAGCACCTGTCCCAGACCAGCTACTTCATAGAAAAAACCATCTCTCCTAAGAGTCAATAAAGATACATTACTTGCGTTTGCTTTTCTGATTCTTATTCCTCCTTCAGCTGTTTTAATATCTAAAAATAGTTCTTTTTTCCTTTTTACAAAAATGATATGTGTTCATTACAGAAAATGATTTTATACAAAAACCTTATATTTCTACTTAGGATAGTTAATGTTAAGATCCTCCTGTCTCAGCCTTCCAAGCCTCTGGAATTACAGGTGTGAGCCTCTGTGCATGGTCTTGAGTCTATTTCTTGACACTTTATTCTCTTCCACTTATCTACCAGCCCATTCCTGAAGAAGTAATATACTAAATTCATTTGAAAAATTGGTTAATTATTCCTGAATATTTATTTTTAATTATGTCTGTCATCTTTCTACTATGCCATTTACTAGATACTGTAAAATAATTTTTATGATTAACGCACTAAGTTGTGATGTTAGAATGTTAAATAAGGCAGTTTAGGTTTGACAGAGAAACTTTAACTGTCTATGTGTATGTGGTAGATGCAGAAACATTCATTCCAAGATCATAGCTAATCTACATGCTATCTTTTTGAACAAACCAATACTGAAAAATGATTTTATTTTAATAATGTGAATAGTTCACCAAAATTGAGAATAAGGAAAACAATTTTTAATAAGGAAGAATCAGGGGCTAGAGTGGTGGCTCAGTGGTTATGGCACTTGCCTTGCATGTGCAAGTTCAAGCCCCAGCACCATGTATACAACGAAGTGTCAGAGGAATGAAAGTTACATGAAAAACTAAATAAAAATTGTTTCTCTCTCTCTCTCTCTCTCTCTCATTCTCTCTCTCTCTCTCTCTCTCACTGTCCCTACCTCTCTTAAAAAAAATAAGGAAAAACTATACATACTGTGACTTTTCTTCCTAAGTAAGATTCACTTATCTTGATATTGCTGGTTGCATCTTGGCTCTTTACAAATAAATTTGGTTGTGAGTCACGTAGCTGACCACTACACATATCAAAAGTAACAACATCGCCTTCTTCTTTGGCAACAAACCCACAGTTACATGACACAGGGTAATGAAGGCTTCCACAGTCCCACTGACGCACTTGAACTTCAAAATCACGTGACAAACTCTTATAAAGCACAAAGGTTCCAGTCTTGAAATTATCATATACCCTATAGTTAACAAAAGTCAATTGCATTGAGTTAGTTTTAAAATATCACATTAGTATGTTATAAGCCAAAAAGAATTACATTTATTTATTTATAGGCTTTCAATATATTTCCATGTTAGAATGAGAAATCTTGATTCCCAGCATGGGAATCACTGGGTCATGAGCATTTATTTGTATGCGCTCAATGAAATAAGGCAGTGATAAACACCTGCATCTCTTGCATCTCTCCCACTTCTCTTTTGTTCCCTTTCACAGCCCCAGATAGGCAGCACTCCTGGAGGAGGAAGACTTATGCAATGGTATGCAAATGGCTGTCTTCCTTGTCTTCAAATATTTGTCCACTTGTTACCCTCCCAATAGCTTTCCATAACAAGTCTATTTTCATATAAATTGTAAACCCTACTTCTGGCCTTAACTTTCCACTGGACTTAGTTTTCTTCAAGGCATATCTCTTCCTCAGAAACAGTATACAGTTTATTTACTAACTGTGTTAACATCTTTTTTCCTCTATTCAGAGTTCAGCTCCATGATTGAAAGGTTATCTGTTGTTCACTGCCATAACCCCTGGCACTTAGAATGGGACTTGTCACCTAGTAGTCACACAATTAATTTTGTTGAATTAAGTCAGACTAAATAAATCACCAGTATGCTTTCTTGAGGCTTTTCTACCAAAACTCCAAAGCCTTCCATTATAACTACAGAAGAAAGTTTTGCATGAGGGATCAGTTCTGACAGTTTCTCAGTTCTTGCTCAGATCTGTGGAGTGTCATTTTTACAGGAGGAATTCTGTATCTATTGGCTCATATTAATAATTTTACTAACAATGATCACATTACAATTAAAAAAAACTACCTGGTATCATGAAGAAACTTTTGAATCAACAGTGACATATCATTTTCTTTAAATACATTTAGTATCACTAATCTCTTACAACTGTATTGCAGAGTTTAAATCTTTCCATGCAGATATTAATTACAAGATAGCTTAGATTATAATTTAGTCATTTTGCTCATTTTACCTCAATTATAGAAGTACATATCTAGGCATTTATGAGTTTTTTCCTGAGTATTTTCATTACAAATTAGAGATGATTGGTTTTTAAAAGATTCTAGTGTTTAGTTATTTTTGTAAAACTTGAAGATAATCTCATTATACATAAATATGCAACAGAGTATATTACAGTAAATATCATAGTAAATATCTCTTATTCAAGTAAAAAACATATTAGAAACCTATACGTGGACCAACAAAAATTATATTTCTACAAATATCATTTCTATAAATCCAGGTTGATAACTATATAAAAATATATGTATATATACATATATTTAACTGAGTTTTAGATTTAAGAAAAGTTCTACAGAAACTGGTAACTTCAAACAAATTAATGATGGTAAAATATGCCTTCCTTTCTAATTCAGAGACTAGGACTAAGAAATGATAAAAGAGAATACTGCTTAAAACAAAACAACAGCGAAACTAAAAAAAAAAAACATTCAAGGAAAAAATGCTGGAAATTACCTGCCGTCAAAGGTGATTATATGTGGGTCAGTAAATGAATAGCAGTAAGCAGTTGGGACATCCTTGACTCTGATCTAAAAAGCAAAGATATTATTGATAAACTTAACCATCAATTATTATTCAATGATAAACAATGAATTACTTATTGCATTTGCAATGAATTCTGCATGGACTCTTGTCTTATATATTGAAAATGGAATCATTCAAAAACTCACAATTTATCAAACTGTGAATTTATCAAATTGTAAAATAAAATATACAAGATATAGTGATAAAATACACAGATCATTTGAAGTTTAAATTACAAAGATTGTTTTGTAATTGGTCAACCTGGATGCTGTCTGGAATGTAGCTATTCCACAGGAAATCCTCATGAACTATAGGTTGCACAACGATGTCTGTAACTCTGTCTCCATCTCGGGAAAAATCTGTGACAGCAGTGTAGTACACAGAAGCTTGGCTACAGGTGCCGTTGGCACAGGATGTTGACTGGTGGAGGTCCACATGACAGGCAGATAATACCAAGTTTAAGCCAAGGTGTTCATTATCTATTTTAAGAAAAGAAAAAGCTGAAAAATTTCCCAAACTTATGTACTCATGAAACATTAAATTGAAAGGTTACTCTTAAAATATTTTCTCTTTCTTAACAATATTGTTGATATTTTTGTCTAAATTAAAACAAACTTATTGAATATCCTTGATCTTTACAAGCAATCAATAAATTTGAAAACACACACACACACACACACACACACACACATATATATACATGTTACTATTTTCAGCTAAGTTACAAACCCATATACTCCTAAGTAAAATTCAAAAGTAATAAATGACACAAGGTAATGATAAAGAGATGGAAATATTAATAACCCTGATTTGACCAATACATGCATATGTACTTCAAGTATACATTTATGTACAATGTACCCTATAAATATGCAATTATTATGTGATAGAAACATCTAAAAACTGCTTAACAAGATGGAAAAAAACAATAAGCAAAAGTTATCTTTCTTTATTAAAAAAAAGTCATAAGTATAGCACCAAGACAAATAATTTGATTTTGATATTTTTTCTGCCTAGCAATAGGACCTAAGGTCCAGATTGTCCTGTAAAAATTTTGAGGATATTTCTTCATGTTCCATTCACTGTGAAATGATAACAGTTGATTTAATTATGTATTTAGGTTTCACCATCTTAAAAAATAGGAAAATCAACACAAGTGAAAGTGACCAAACTATCTCCTTTCACTTCTCAAATGTCCCAATACATTCAGAACCGTGATATGCTCCCTTGCCTACGTAAGACAAAAAATTTGAAAAAGTATGGTAACAGAATGAGTAAGAATCTTTAGAAATTTGTATAACCAAACAAAAAGAATAGATTTCCCCCTCAAAACTGGTGACAAAGGAAGTATGTGTTTACATTCAATTAATGATTATAAAGTCATTCTGAGAATCAAGGTGGAGTAAAGAAGTTTTCTTCCACACAGATTTTTCAGGTATGAAATTATAATAGGTATAGGTACACTGCACTAGATTTGAAATTCATAAGAAAAAGGTTTTCTTCTATGCACTTTTCTTAGAAATATAAGCTTCTCTCACACACATAAAATAATTGAAAACACTCAATTCTTAACCAGCTCTCTAAGGTGACTATGGGATAGTTGGAGCTTGGATACAGCATATGACCTCACTTGCCTAATTATGGTATGAGGGTTGAGTGTCCTTCTCTTTACACCTGAGAAAAAACAGCATGGTCTGTAGAAATTCTGATACACCAACTTGTTTTCTATGAAAGTAGAAATTTAATAGAAATATACGTCAATAGATAAGAAGAAGAATATCCAGAATTATATCCAGAAATTTTTCTCTAGGAGAAAAAGAAAGAGAGGGAGAAAGAGAAAAACATTTTTAACTGACACATGTTAAGAATCATAAACTTGTAACATGCAAGACATATATTTAAAACTATCTTTATTGGCAATTGTCTGCTTTATTGAAAGAATTGAGAACATGAAAATATATTTTAAAGTATTCTTGTAAGTGTTGGAAATCTTGGCCTAATACAATTTTGAAAAATATTCATAGCATCATCTTCTTCCTATCTGCCCTTAAATTGCAGTAACATTTGTATAGTATGCATTTAAAAGGTAGCTTGAAATAAATTTATGTCTAAATGTCTGAGAGAAAGGTCATCATTTCATATCTGGGCTGCTATTAAAATACAGTGTTGCTCATGGTGCTCCTGAAATCTGGGTGAGTAGTTAAGCATTATTGAAGCTTGTTTAACTGTTGAATATTTTAGCAAGACACTTCTTAAGTCCTCTATCTCCTTAACCTTATTTCTTTATTGTATGCATCATTCCCATGAGTCTCTTGGACTCTGACACTCTCTCTGGCCTTTTCTTCCTTTTGAACATGGACATCAAGACCTACATATCTTGTGTTTTTGTGTACTTATTATCTAAAACATTTGTTCTATTTGTGAAAGCTATGTGATATGTGAATAGAACTACAATCTCTTTTGCAGGTTATATTTTAATCTATGTATCTCTTACATGCTTTGATTAGAGGTTTAAGGGGGAAGAGAACTTAATCAACCCAAGCACTACTCTACATGGGTTGTCCTGTTTATTACATCTGTTAACACTATGGGAGGATTTTCAATCTCTGCATATGGCTGTAACAGTGAAGTATATGTGGCTATGTATCATGATGTCTATGGAATTAGTAATTTAAATAGAAGAATTTAAAGATCCCAAGCCTAAGCTCACATTAGGAATAAATAAAGAGCATGTTATGAGACCCATGGTTCATAACCTTGATCCTTAGGATAACTTATCACATGTCCCTCCTTCGGGATGATTTGTAAGATCTTAAGGAGCAGTGTGTCCCTCAATCTCTGAAAATAAAGCAAAGGAAGGAAAAAGTAAGAGAATGAAAAGAAGTTGAATGAGAATTAGGAGGAATAGGAAGGGAAGAAGGAGGAGGAGAGGGAACAGAAAGATGACAACAAAGAGAAGACTGCTCACTATTATTTTTAATTTATGCTTTGAACCCAGGAAGAATAAATATGAACTGCTTTGCCAATCAACAGCTTGACAATATGTGATTACTAATGTGATTGAACTATAATCTGATATAAACATGGCAACATAATTCAGCATATGATTATATTCCAGGGACTTTTTCCAGAGGAGAAAAAGCATCAGTTACCATTTGAAATCTAATAATAAAATCATATGAGTTTATTATATTACCTTGATCAATAGTTTTCAGTTTTAATGAGATTTTGCATTCTTGATCACGCTCATTAAATTCAGAACAAACAATAGGAATCGTGCTCTCTATCCTCAGCTGGTGTTCTTTCCCATCTTCTGATATAGTATTCAATTCAGGTTGCAACTGGTGTAGCAATAGATAGAGTGTTAAGTTAAAAAAGAATTCATTTTAAAGTATAATTTTAAAAGCACATTCTCTTATCGGCTTTTCTTTTGCTAAACAAGTTGGTAGCAACTTAAGCACTGGAATTTTTTTTAAACTAAATAAGATTAAGACCAAATCAATAAAATATAATATATTGACCAAATCAATAAAAATATAAGCATCATGAAGACGAATACACAGAGCTCTTGCATCACTGAGTTTAGGTTCAGTTTAACTTTCCAACACATGGTGAGCAAGTCGTGCTCAATCTGCCTTTGTGACTGTTTGCGATGGGCACTGAAGAATGAAGGAAAAACAGACACCTGTCTTCTTAAACTTGTTTGCTAATGTTTGCTGATATACCAATGGAAGACTGGTTATTTTCAGGGATTTATACTCACCATGTTAATAGGAAATTTAGTTATATTTTATATGTAAATCAAGTGATTATTGTCACCTGAAACATCTCAACTCTCAGGATATTTATGTTTCTATTTTTCACAGCTAAATGTACTGAGTACTGCTGCAACCTAATCCAGTTCTCAGGTCAATCTTTTTTAATCTTTTTTTCTTTGGAGGTGGGAATTTTTTGGTTCAGCCTCAAGTCTTGGCTAGCTCTCAAAACAGATGTTTCTCAATGGTGAGCATTCTCTTAGCCTAATTAGAAACAGTACTGGGGAGCCAACCACTGGCCCTTGACCTTGTCTGCTGAGTGCTTACCAATGCACATCAAAAGTGCTATATCCCCTCGGTGTGAGCTCCTCTTCCCTTCCCACTGTGGGTATGCTATTATGACAACATGGTCCACTCCTGCTATGTACACATGAACTTTATCTAGAAACAGGTTTTATCATGGACCTGAGTGTTGTTCTCATAACCTATCTTTTTTTTTTCCAATTGTCTTTGAGTTGGGAGTCAAACTCCAACTCTGAGAGTGAGGCCTACCAGATGCATGGTTCTTGCCTGGTTGGACCTCTCCATCTTGCTCCATGCCTTCCACCAAGTCTGATTCCCTGTCACCTCTGCTCACCTGTTTATACACCCTAGTGCTACCAGCAATAATTAAATATGCCGCCCTGTTAAGTTAGCTCAATCACTGCACTTCACTAAGACCAGAGCTCTGAGTCATTTCTACATATACATCAACTTTATTAACAGGGCTTCTCACCCTTTGTTCCACATTAGGATTATTGTAATTATTCCTCAACAATATAGACTCCTGAGTCTTACCTTTTGGATAAGGTAAGCCTGTGAAAAGTCCAGGAACCACTATGGACAAATAATAATTTGAAGAAACTGATCCCGAGAAATAATTGCTCTGATTCATCCCCACTGCTACATACCTTAATACCTGCAAAAAATTCCTGGCTTTGGATAGCTAAACTTCGTACATGTGGTTTCTCCAAGAAAAAGACAGAAGCACTACAGAATACCTATGAACACAGTAAGAAAATAATCATTTAGTAAAAAGATTATGAAGAAACTGTGTAAAATCTTATATTTGAATTCTTAATTTAATTCTTGGTAGTGCACAGGAGATAAGTGAACTACATAATTTAAATACTTGTTCAATATTTGAGAAAAAATTCACCATTATAAAATAGTAGTCATTCAAACCTCAATATAAATTAAAGTGTAGTAGGCTTTTTACTTATGATGTATTTAAAAGTAGGTAAACATGATATTATGGTTGAAAGAAATTAAAATATTGTTTTCCAAAATATAAGGATATAATTTTAAAATCTGGAAGAGACATACAATTATAAAATTCATCAATACTAATCAGCATATTACTAAAAAGAGATATTCATATATAGATACTAACTCATCTAGTTATCACTAGAATTAGCTTACTTACTGAGGGAAAAAACAGAAGGAGAAACTTTAGTGTTTTACATTCTGAGAACAAAAATCTCTTTATAATATATATATATATAAAATCTTGTATATTTTTAAATTCCATGTTTGAAAATCAATAGATTCATGAAGAATAAAGAAAATACAATCCTTGTTAACATACCCTATCTCCAAGTCTGAGATTTACGCCATCAAGTTCTAAAAGAGAGAATGGCTGAACTGTGGTTTCCTGTTTCAGCTCCTCTTTGATTTCTTGAGAAGAAAGCCTAAACCAAGCTACGAGAAACCCCACTGAGTTGTTTGTAGGGGAAACATCAAAAGCACACCTACAGAAGAGTCTGGGCTCAATCAACTCCACTACAACCTCTGGCCTTCCTGGAGGCGGAGGTGGAAATGACAGTTGAGCTGGTGGGAGAAAAAGCATAATTTCTAGTTGAGCATCTTGAAGAATGGAATATTCACACAAAAAGATTATAACTTTAGGATTTATCTTAAGACAAAATAAATTCTGAAAAATGAACATATGCTAGCAATAAATAAAGTAATGCATTCACAATGACCTAAGATCATCCAAGGATTGTCTGATAATAGAAATTTAACTCACTGAATTTATACTATTACATGTTAAATGTCTAATTTTGAAAAGTCTGGTTCCTGAAAATAAAAGTAATTTACATTATTTTAGTCAATTACCTTTTTAAAAACACATAACAAAATTCATGTTTTATACACTATAATTCATGTTATGAAAAGTAGTCACTAACATAAACTTGAATAGCTTTCTCTTTTATAATTTACTTTTATAATTCAGCTGTTATTGGTTTGGAATGAAAGGGCTGTTCGTTGGGGAAATGATTATACTGTCAGTGAAACATCAGGTGTTAAATAATAGTCATTATTTTCATTTTTCTCAGGTTAGCAATATTTCAAAATTTTTGTAGAAACTTATATGAAGAGTTTATAATTTATTTTTCAATTCTGGTCATTTACAAGATTAAATTGGAGAATCTGGAAGATTTGTGTTTTGTTTTGTTTTTAAAAAGCCTGAGTGATAAATTTTATTTGATTTTTCTGAGTGAGATTCTAAAAATGTTTCAAAAATATTTCATACTGTATAAATACTTTTTTCTGTTATATACATTATAACTTTATGACAATTACAAAACCGATCTTTCAACCCTGTCATGCAGATTTTGAAAAATTCTGAGACATTTTTAAGGTCTCTTCTGTGGGGAAAATATACTTTCAGATATTTGAAAGTATCATTTTGTTATATACCATATACCAAAGTACCAATGGCAAATGAATTGCTTTCAAATTAACTTAATTTACATTTTAAACATTAAAATAAGTTGTGAGATTTATATTCAATATTTTCACTCCAATTTTTTATAGTATATTTCCCCCAATTAGCAATTTAAATGTTTTGAAATGCTCAAGAAGTTGCTGAAAATTATTATTTAATTTAAGGAGAAAAAGTGATTTTGCTATAAGTACATCATAAAGAAAATCTATGTCTTCTATGCAGGTTAGTCAAATTATTATACTTTATGCTTACTGCTACTAAGGGATTTTGTTTTATTCTTTCATGAACTAATATCACAGAGCATAATTAAAATAAGCCTTTCATATATAACAATAGCTTTTTATAGAATATTATAAAAGGGGGCTGGAAAATCTATTAGCAATTGATATGGTACATGGAAAACCAATTTAGAGTGATTTATTTTGAGAATTATTATAATAGCTTTTTTATTTATTTATTTTAAAATTTTAATTGATTCATTATAACTATATTTTGGTGGAATATCTTGTTACATATTAATAAATGCACACAACAAAATAGATTTTTAAAAGACAAAGCAAATTAAATTTTAGATCTAGTGTCTGAATATTATATGATTTGTAAAATAATTTCATTAATTATATGTCAACTTTATCGCATTCATTTCAGAACACCACATTTGACCAGAGGTCACATGAAAAAACTAATGTTTGAATAAATAATTTTCATTTCTGCCCATCCTATAAGTATATGTCATATGTTTTGTCATTTAGACAGTATATTTAGTGATTTATTTTAAATAATATTATATATGGGAGATTTCTTAATATTTAAAATAACTTTAAAACATTAAAGATAGCAAATGAAAAATATGGATTGAAAGGAGAGGAGAAAAATATTGACCACCATTAACATCTTCGGTGTTTATCTTTGGAAACTTGTTTGATACTAATGCAAAATTCCTAGTAAACAAAACTGTACTGAAGATTGTATGGCATAATCTGATTTCTTAGCCTCAGCATACCATGAATATCTAGTAATGTTAGAGAGCTCACTTCTACATTTCAGTTTTTGGTGGAATGTTTTGTCATTATCTGCACATCAGAAATACTGACTCAGTCAGTATTTATTAGATATTTGCATATTTATTTTTCTTATTAGAAAAAAGCTGTTAAATATTATGCATTCACACTTCCTTGAATAGTTGTCAAAGATGAATATTTAGAAAAATTGTAGCACAAATGCATGTGTATTTTTAAGAATGCTGAGATATTACCAAATTTTCTCCTGAAAAAAATCTATTAACATTTATGTTTCATTAATTCTTTGTATTTCTACCAAGTCTTGGAATGTATCTTTTTTTAAGAGAAAAAGAAAGAGAATTAACTTTATTTTTTCCACTGATTTATTTTTAAGCCACTTAGCTGTGTATGTGGTGCTGGAGATCAAATCTAGGTCCTCATGCTTGCCAGGCAAGAGCTATACCACTGAGTCACATCTCAGCCCTAAGAATGATTCTTACAGGCACAATAATTTTTATATTCTATATGTACCAAGCTGTAGCATTGTCTAAAGTTAATATGATTCAAAATATAAAATTACAAAATGTAAGTACTTGTTAAAAATCAATAGTTTGTACAAACATTATTAAAACACAAAATGCTATACTAACCAACACAGTCACCTCCAATTTCTATTTCTTCAGGGCCACACATGTGTAATTTTGTATCAGAAATAGCTGCAAAAGTTTAAGGTTATATATTTATTCAACTAGCATAAAGATATAAATCTACATGTATTCAAGATGACAATTCCTTGGAGCAGTGTTTTAACATGACTCAGATTTTCTTAGTTATTCTCTCTGGATTTTTTTTCATAATAAATTTTTCCCCAAAACTAAGATTAAATGGAAATAAGGAATTATATTTCAAGAAGTTATAGCTTTTTTATATTGTTTTCTAAATTAGAATCTGCGTTACTAGATATGAAACACACTGCCAATACCAAATGCTGATGAGGATGTGGAGAAACAGGAACTCTCATACATTGCTGGTTGGGAATGCAAAATGACAACTGAAAGATAGTTTGACTTATAAAACTAAATATATTATCTTAATGCAGCAATGGTACTTCTTGGTATTTACTCAGAGGATCTAAAAACTTATTTCCACATAAAACCTTAAACATGGATATTTATTGCAGTTTTATTCATAATTGTTCAATTTATATTTTTGTAGCTAACAATTTTGGTTTTGTATTCTAGAAATATTTGCTTAACCTAGGATCACAAGTACTGTCACCTAAAAGTGAAAATATTCCCTAGAAGTTCTATATTTTAGCTTTTGCAAGGTATTTTTTTTTTGTATTTTGACAAGAGATACGGACTGAACTTTCTTGCATATGAATATATTTTTGCATGTTCCGAAAATTCAATTCTTCTTTTGTAAAATTGACTATGTTCCTGTATTGAACGTCAATTAAACATGCTGCTCTTTGTCTGGATTGTTTTCTTTTTCATTGATCTACTTGTTTATCCTGTTGCAAATACACACTGTCTATATTATTGTAACTTTAGAATAAGTTTGAAAGTCAGGTAGCATAACTTATTACCTTATCAAAGTAGTTTTGTGTATTATAGGTACTTTGCATTGCCATATGAATTTTAGAATGAGTTTATCAATTTCCACAAAAAAGTTTGGTAAATATTTATCAGGGATATTTCGGAACTATAAATTAGTTTGACAAGAATTGACACATTAACACTGATTCTTTTAATTCATAACAGTTTCTCCATTAAATTAGGCTTTTATAATTTTTCTCAGCACAGTTCTCTAGTTTTCACTGTACAGGTCTTACACATCTTTTGTCATATTAATTCCTAAGAGTTTCATGTTTTTGGTACCATAATTGGTATGTTAGATAAAGTGTCTGATAGTTCATTGCTATTATTAAAAATGCAAGTGATTTTCAATTATTGATCTTTTTTCCTTCGATATTGTTAAGCTCACCTATTATCTACAGTAGCTATTTTGTAGATTCCAGCTATTTTATAGATTCCACTGGATTTTTAAAAAATAGATGATCATGTCATCTGAATTCATATTCATGAGGTTATTGTGCCATGGTTTCCTGTTCTTGTATGTTCATGTTTGGTTTTAGTTAGAGTATGTTGGCCTCAGAGATGTTTAGAAGTTGTTCCTCCTCTTCTTCCATGCAGAAGAGTTTGTGTAAAGTTGTTATTACTTCTTCCTTAAATGTTTGGAAAATTCCCAACTATAACCATCTGGGCCTGTATTTTCTTTGTGGGATGAATTTTAACCAGAAATATAATTTCTTTAATTGATATAAGAACATCGAGGTTATGTGTTTATTTTTGAACAATCTCTGGTTGTCTGGATTTTTTAAGAAATTTTTCTGTTTTATCTCAGTTGTCAAATGTATTGGCACAGAGCAGTCCATAATAAACATTTTTTATTGTTGTTTTAGTTTTTGTAGCTATAGAATCTATAGTTGCATCACCTCTCTGAATCATGATACTGTTCGTTGGTGGTGGTGGTAGTAGTGATGGAGTGTGCATGTGTGTGCATATGTGTGTGTGGTGGTGAGATTTAACCCAGGACTTTGGGCATGCTACACTTCACCACTGAGCTAAACCTCCAGTCCCAACATTGTCTGTTCTTTACCGATCAAACTGGCCAGAAAATTATTAATTTTAGTTAACTGCTCAGAAGAACTAGCTTTGGATTGTAGTGAATATGATTGTTTTTTTTCTGTGTATTCTACTTCATTGATTTCTATTCTGATCATTTTCTTCCACCTTCTTCCTCTGAGTCTCATTTATAATTTCTTTTAGTATCTTAATGTATACAATGAGATACTGGATTTATGATTTTTCTTGTCTTTCAACATTGATGTTTAGTGAGTTTTAATTTTAATTAGCTTCAAATTTTTATAATTTGCTAATTTCCTTAAACTTTACACTAAACAGTAACTTTATTTCTTTTGTTTTAAAGATACAACTACTGCTAGGAAATTAATGACAAAATAAATCTAAATCATTTCATTTACCATAAATTTTAGATGTATTCCAAAACAAAAAAAGAAAATATTTTGATAGCATTAGTTTTCTTAATTCAGGTAAAGTTGATATGCTGCCATATTTCTTTAAAAGTTTTGACTAATGGTGATATATTTACAAGAAATTTTGAAAATAATATAATAAGGTAGTGAAAATAGATTAGGAAACTGAGATATTTGACATTATTTTTTATGAAAAACAATGATTTGCAAATGCCCTGAAATATTGTTATTTTCCCTTCCCAATTCAAATAAATACTTACTAGAGAAAACTCTTCATGCTAGCATTAAGAAATAGATTTGCATAAGATAAAGATGCTGGAAAGGAATGCATTTTTCTAACTGTACTCATTCAAATTCTATATCTATGATGAGTAAAATAACTTTTGAGATTGCACATTTGGTTATGAAAACTCAAAATAAGGTTTTATTTTAAGTGCACTAATACCTGAATAACTATTTTATTTGTTTTGCTGTATTTGTGTTATTTGAAGTTTGTTAGTTTGGGGACTCTTAACAACTTCAGAATGGAAATGTTCATAAGCACTACTGATACAGTTACTTACAGTTTGCTGAATCAAATGTTAACCAGTTTAACACTTACCTGCAACAGCATCACCTAGTATTTTCAGTTTCCAACATATGATATGGTGGGTCCAGAAAATACACTGTGGATTAGTTTCTTCCCCAAACTATTGACACATGAGTACACTCCCCTTTCAGGAAAAACTTTAGGATAAATCCAATTTTTCAGATTCATTATTGCCTAACCAATTTAACCAAAATAAAAATTTTTTTTTAAAGTGACATTATGCAATCTTCCTGTTTTGAGCTTCTTGCATCTGAGAAGTTATGCCGCTAGTTCTATTAAACACTGTTATCATTTGTTGAGTCTCTATTTTATTCAGGATACCAATTCATGACACCTTAAAGTAAAGGACAGATTGTCTTTTCAAAGAGTTCCTAAATCAAAATTGAGTGGAGAGAAAAAGAAAACAAAAAGTTTCATTAAGCGCAATCATTCTTGGTGAACTCCACCATGGTTTGTCCTGGGCACTCCAAGCAAGGGCCTGTATTCCACAACATCCTTAGTTAACATCGTGGTCAGAGTGAGTCTCCTGAGTGTGTTGTGAACTCTTTATGTGTGCACGTCAAATCTCCTCTCAGACAACAGGATTAGACAGAGCTTGACTACTCTCTCTCCCCAATATAATAAGTTTGTACTGCAGCTATAGTAACTTCAGCAAAAATCCTAGATACTACCCTTGATTCCTCTTTCTCCTATATCCAGCTCATGAGCTCTGTATGAAAACAACATGTAGTCTGAGTCATTTTCACTCCCAACCTTTTAAGTGACCACCATTTCCCTCCGGAATTAATACAACAGCCTATTGGTATATTTCTTTGCAGGAATAATGCCCTTTTAAATTCAGTCTCAAGAGCATATTATTCACCTGTCCCATAAGTCTGTAGTTACGACTCTAAGTTTTGACCACGAATTATAGACCTTACAAATAAGGTCACCTTCTTGCTTCACTGACCTCATCCCCTAAGACAATCTCATTTACTCTGTTCTTGGCTACATTGTCTCCTTCTATTCTTCAAACTGCCATCTTCATAACTATCTAGGGGCGCTTGAATTTGCTGCTGTGTGTACTGGGAATGCTTTTCTCTCCGTATCTTTTCATGGCTGCCATTCTCCTAAATCAGATATCAGCTCAGATTCATCATCTGTTCAGAGAATATTTCCACAGCTGTGGCTTTGCAACAGCATCTTATGTCAATCCATTCCTACTACATGGACCAGTTTTCTTTAATTTAGAACATATTAATTTCCCAAATAATTTTATTTTTGTTTTGTGTTAAACATTATAGTTGAAAATAATTTTAGAATCACACAAAGGTTGAAAAAAGTAATTTAGAGCTTTTCTATATATTCCTTATTTATTCTCTGCAAATATTAACATATTACAAAACCATGATATATTTATGAAAGCTAAGAAATCCATGTTAGGATTATCCTCTTAAATAAACTGAAGAATCTTTCTACTGAGTCCCTTTTATGTTTGGATATCCAAACCAGGACACCACATTCATTATTTGTCACGTTTTACTCCAATTTATGACAATTTCTCTCTCTTTCCTGGTTTTTCATAATTTTGATATTTTTGACACGTACTATTCAGGTGTTCTGAAGAATGTTCTGTAGAATTTTCATCCAATTAGACTAGGGTTATGGATTTGGGGGAGGTATAATACAAAAGAGTAATACCCTTTTCATTGCATGTTATCAGGAGATACATAATACCCACTGGTGATGTTAACTTTGACCAATTGTAGGGTGTGCTGAGTGTCTCCATAATAGTCTCATGGTTTGGTTTTTTTTCTTTTCCATACACTATTATTTGCAAGAAAGTCTCTAATTTGGCCCATAATCAAAATGAAGGGAGCTGAGCAACATCCTCTAAGTAGAATAGAAGCTAAATATTATTTGCAATTCTTCTTTAAGAAAACTTGTCTTCTTTCCTCTATATATTTCTCTAATCATGTACTTATATAGTAAATGGATATTTATAGTAATTGGATATTCATTTTATTCTTTAAGGGTTATACTCAGTTCATTTTTTATGTTGTTTGAGTCATTCCAGTAGAATATAAGTGTCATAAGGGCAGCGATCTCATTTGTCTTATTCATCACTGTAAGCCCAAGCCCTAAAATACTTCTTGGCACTGGATAAGGAGTCAATAAATATTAGTGAAAGATGAAATGATAAAAAAATCCATATAAAATAATATAAAACAAATTTTCATAATCTTCACTCACCATCCATCACCCTTTACTTATTTTTTATTGAGAAATTTATTTGTTGAATAATCATATACGTTTTTAATGAAATAATAGCATATGTATATGGATTCTGAAGATTAGATTTACCCCCAAGAATGCCCCCCCAAATACCCACCCTTATCCCTCTCCTCCCCTTCCCAAAACATCTCTAAAAATGTATTAGGTTGTATAACATTATAATTTATCTGGATTTAACACATGATAATAGACCTCCTTTCTCAATGGCCAGGGTCTAGTTCCAGCTCCACAGAGGAGTGAAGACATTCGGCCCTTTATTTTTTAAGAGAGAGAGAGAGAATAAATTTTATTTACTTTTCATCTGTCCTTCATTTACCTGACACTTAGTTACATATGTGGTACTGGGGTTTGAACTCGGGTCCTTGCACTTGGCAGGCAAGCTACCTGCTGAGCCACAGGGCCAGCACCATCATCATCATGCGTTTTTGAAGGGGGGAAGGGTGCAAGGAAATCAAAGAATTTTTAACCCACTCAATCATTATGTGCAGTGGGAAAAAGTGAGAAGCCTACTTTGATACTTTCATATCAGCATATATTTTTGAGCAATTTAAGATCTTGACAGAATAACAAACAAACCTGGCCAATTTAAATCAGAAATTTAGCTTCAGTTTAGCAATGATGAAAGTAACAAGTCTCTTACTGAGATCTGCATTAGCTCCATACAACCCACCCAGAGACTGCCACAAACACACCCATGCACAGCTCCATGCTTAGCAGTTCAGGTGTATTACAGCTGTTTCCTTACCTTCTGCACAATAGCCCATGCATCCCTGAGTGGGTTGTAATAAGTACACATAAAATTTCCCACAGTTTCTTACAGACACTGGGATTTGAAAGAGACAGCAGTCTTTACTGTTGCTAAACAAAAACTGCCATGTGGCACAAGCTGTCAGTTGCTTGATCTCCCCAGGAGTAGGCAGTGTTTCTGAATCTCTCAGAGACAGCCAGATTGGGGCTTGAGTTCCACAGTGGTACATCTTTTGGGTCAGAGAAAACAAAAGTTGAAAATCCAATTTATTTTCACATAGATACATCAACTTTACATTATTTCTAAACACTCTTTAAAACATCAAGTTATCATTTAAAACTATAATAACTTGTATCTGTACAAGAAAAATTCATTTTAATTTACTACAAATACTTTAATGTACCAATTTAAATTTAATACTAAATTTAAAATAAATAAATAAATTTATTCTATGTGTTATATTTGCATTATAAAAAAGAAAATCCCTTGTCAGATAATGTAGTAAAATAGCTGATGCACTGTGAAACAAGGTAAGTCAATCTGAAGTCATCTTAACATAGAGCACAAAGAAAAACCAATCTTGGAAGTTTCTTGCAAAATTGCTGCAAACAGAATATGTAAGAAATTAAGGCAGCATTCAAGATGCAACAAGAATCACAGAAGAAGGAGACTGTTCAAAATCTAGTCATGGATATTATTTAGCAATTAAGGAAAAAAATGAAGCTAAAACCTCACATGAAACCTACTGTCAAAATTACTTTACATACGGAAAACAGAATTAAATAGAAATTAACCCAGGAAAAATAAGAAGAAACTATATATGATTTGGGAGGAACTTACTAAATGCATAACCTTGAACAAGGCACTCAACTTTCTTCTCTTTGGTATGAAGGAACAGTAGTACCCACCTCAAAGTGCTGAGGTGAAGGGTAAATGAAGCAATGTATACAATGTGAGGTTTGCCTAACAATGACATAATACCCAAAGCCAGACTTTAACTCCTAACCCTATTATTTGGATGTTTAAAAGCAAAGCAGAAAACATAATGTAAATAGTGACAGATATAATTAAATAATTTAAAAAACAAAATAAGATTTATATAAGGAGAAAATTATTTGTACATAGTATTATCTTTAGTATGCTGCATTATTTGTTACACTATTTTATTTCTTGATTTATTTTAACCATATCGTATTATTCATCTAAACTCTATGACCACAAATATACAATCTGCAAAAATAATACAGATGTCCAGTGCATTAGAATACCTAATATTGGAATAGGCACTTCTATCGACAGCTATGGGAATTAGAAAATAGCACTATATTTTGAATATGTTTCAAAAGCCTCAAAAAGACATTAGCCTTCACTAATTTTATTTTTAAGAATAAAAGTTACTAACCACGTTAAAATGATAACAATATTACATGCACATTTGCTAACTGGAGAACTAATTATTATGGCAAAATTCCGAACGTGCATATATATACATGGCAATAGTTTAAATATGGTATGTGCTAACTGCAAAATATTACTTTAAAACTGATGTGAAAGAACTTATTAGTGGGAACATACTAATGCTACAACTATAACTGAAAAAAAGCAGGTTCCACACTTGAACAGAGCATAACCTATAAAACAATATATGTAAGAGGAAAGAAAAGCAAAATGTTAATGGTAGTTATGATTGTGGTGATGGATTATGAAGTGCTGTTCCATTCCTGTCCTTTCTTTCTTTTCTTAATTTTCTATGATACATATGTATTACTTAAACATCAAAATACATATTTACTTAAACAGATATTTAAGTAAGGAAAAAGAAGTCTCTTGAGTCCACACTTGGATTCTCTAAATCTTTGGTTTAAGAAGGAATGAAGGGTGGGAAAGGTAACATTCTCCACAGGGCAGAAGAAAGCACTTCAACTTTACAGTTGGGTGAGGTTGAAGGATTATCTGTAGCTAGTTCAGCCAAAGGAAAAGAGCACAAATATTTAAGATGTAATTAATTTCCTCCAATTTTCTTAAGAGTTACTTTCAATTCTGACTTTTTAGTTATCTGTAAATAAATGTCACAAAGTGACAAGCAAATAAGCAAAAAGGAAAAAAGACAGTTGCAATGCCATGTATTGAAATGAAATGTCTTTAAACTTTTAATATATTTTCTGAGGTTTTTTTACATTAGTGCTTAGACAAACAATAATAAAAGCATTCCTGCCTCTGCATAATTTGTGAAATGTGGATACTGATAAAAAAAAATCTTCTGCTAAGACACAATCCTGTATTCTATAGTCTCACATCAAGCATTACACAGTAGCTGCACATTCTCTAGGTTAAAATAAAAATTACTTTTAAGAATGAAATCACACCCAATGCAATGTCTGATTAACTAGAGAAAAATTATTTATGATGAGCACCTTTGGTACCTTGATAAGTGTGACAGATGCATTTTTCGAACATTACAGAGCCTGTATTAGCTACCTATCACATTTGAACACTTATGCCTGGACTCAGTTGGAGACTTGTGATAAGAGGAAAGGGCATTTGCTGAGGAAGACACTGCATCTTGTGCAGCCTCCTCCCAGGTAATGACTTTAGTTATGGGATTCAAACTCTGCAGGTGCACATTTTTAAAAGGAGGTAATAATAGTTGCCTCAAAGCCTCACTGAGAGATCACGTGAGGTTACATAAGTGATCACGGCCATAAGTGCAGGGAATGCATGCTGCATAACAAATACATTCAAATTCTTCCTCACCATTTTGATCCTACAACTGAGGATGTTGAAGTAATGGGTTTAGTTTCAAGAGATTCAGACTTAGTCTCATTCCTTAGATCATGGGAATAGAAAAATGGAGTTGAACTCCAAGGTTTACTGGTCAAAGGTGACTTAAGCAGAGATGTTGTCTAAGTCATGACAGTATCTTCAGCTGAATGGTGAGTACTGATGGATTAGGGGGAACTTACATTTGAAAATCACCATTCAAGCTAACTAGACTTCTCAGGAGAGATTCAAGAACTTCAAGCTAGCTGAACAATGCCCAAGACATCACTCTGTGCACTTATTCTTCTTGTGCTTATTCTCTGAGCCATTTTGGAAGAAAATATTTGTAAAAGAAACCACTTGGGTTTATTCATTAAACAAGACAGGGTCAGGATGAAAATCATCGTATTATATGCCCCAAAGAAAAAATTTTGTGAAAAAGTTGCAGAAAAATGTATCTGGTGCAATTCCATGAAAAAAGTTCAAAAACACACAAAATTTAAAATATGCTTGAAAAACACACACTTATATGTTCACAAGGGAAGCAAAACAAGGTAGGTTGGTTGCACAAATTGTGGGCTTAAGGAGAAGCCAGAGTGGGATGAAGCCAGAGGCCTCCAAGGGATTGAATTTGCGGAATACACAATGTCTGCAGGTTCAGACCAGGAAATACTTGGAGATTTCACTGCCGGTCTGAGTTCTCTTCAGTCTTGGAATAGGAGTGTTCAGCTTGTTGGTTTCAAGCCATTGGAGCCTATAGTTAAGGAAGGTTGTGTCTGGTCACCACCAACAAGAAGCAAAGCACAAAAATATACAGAATTTACTGTTTGCAGCTTACCTGTGGGTAAGCAACGAGCCTTGAAGAGTGACTGTCTATGTTCAAAGCTTGGTTCTTGGTACTGGAAATTGGGTGACTCTAAAAGGACCATGCCTAAGAATATCTGTGTCCTGAACAACTTGATGAAAACAAACAAACAAACAAACTACCAGTACATTGTGTTCCAGAGTTAAGAAAATTGCATAAGATACTGCAGACTGAATGGAGCACATTATTAACATAACATTACTATTATCATTACATTAGGCTATGCCTTCAAAGTAATAATTAAAATAAAATTTTTGCTTGGGAAAGAAACTGTATGTAAGAAGATTCAGTCCTTATGTGAAAATGCATACAAGGGAAACCACGTAGAATTCCTGTGAGTGGAAGTACCTCAACACATTTGGTTGGCATCTCAGCAGGTCTGTCAAAGAGGAGAAATCGATACCATCCGGAAGGGAGGGAATGATCACAGATCAGCTCTTGAGCTGCTGACTGTTGGAGGTGCATTGAGTCAAAATGGACACTTCTATAAGGACTCTGAAGAAACTGGTGGCCCCCAGGAGAGCATTCACGAGCTATATGGAAAGATAGCCATCTTTAAGTACTGTGTTTTGTTCACTGGCATAGTTAAGTCTTCAATTAAAATTGATCTCCAACCCCCCAAAAGCAAATAAACAATAAACTCACTCTTGCACGTAAAAACCATTTGAAACCTCATGATCTCTTAGAGTCAATGGTGAATTTTCTCACACATAAACACAATAAGCAAACCAAGAAAACTCCTTAGAATGCATTTTTTAGGTGCTTACACTTTAAGACCTTTATTTTCATTTAGTTTGAGTAATGCAATAGAACTGATTGCTCCTGAATTAGGATTGATTTATTCTGAACATCTCAAGTCTCAGGCCCTACAAGAATTTTTTCTTGGGCCTGGTTCTCCAGAGATGAATGTCATTGTGACCCTCCACAGACAGCTTTCTCCCAAAGTAAATACAAGGACCCCAAATCCTCCCTCTGCCAGATCCTAGAATGCAACAAATTGAACTAAACTTTTAATGTCGATTTAATTTTTGCAATTTGTAAAGCACCTTTATAATGAAGTTTCCTGTATTTTTTGGTGCAGGAAAGAATATAAAGTTTTTAAACTTCATCCTTCCTCCTGCCCTCTCTCATACTGGGGATGGAACCCAGAGCCTTGCTCAGACCAGGTAAGGGCTCTACACCAAGTACATCCCCAATCACTGAGTAACTTCCTTCCTTCCATCCTACGGAAAGTACCATTTTATTACCAATCACAGGAAAAGAAATGGGTGAAGGACAGAAATAGGTGAAGGTTTGAAGAAGAAAAAGGCAAAGCATACGAAGGAAGGAAGAGTTCTGAGGTTCTTCTAGGGAATCCATTTTCTGAGCAGTCTTTGCATTACCTGAAAGATACTTTTTCTGCCAAATTCACAGAGGCAGAACACAAATTTCCTCTTCTCAGCAGGAGGAGAGGAGAAGAGAGATCAACAGATTGCAAAATAGTTGTCCTAGAAATACAACTCTTGTTTGAGGCTACTGCACTCCCAAGATACTCAAACAATAAGCATCTTATTAGGATACAGAATATCTGATGGGGACAGTGGGCAGAAAATCTTCAAATACTACATATTATTCAGAGGAAATGCTGTAACAAAACAGATCTATAAATATAAATGTGAAAAAAATATTAATTAGTACAGCATCTCTATGAAAAAATTCATTAAACAAAACTCTCTTTACGTAACTTGAAAATATCAAAGTTTTTATAAAACAAAATCAATTTCCCAATTTAATGAGTAAAATTAATTGGAAATACTAATTTACACGTGGATCTTACAAGTATAACTTACAAAAACTGAGACATTATCATTACAATATTTCCTTGCTTTGCATTTTATTGTTTGTAGTAATAACAGCTGTTTGAAGGTATCATTTTCCAAGACAAAATTCCTTGCTAAAGTTCTTTTCTTTTACTGAAGTGTTTTTGGAATCGCCACAAAAAAGCTCCCTATCCTTTTCTCTTGCTCCTCAATAGCTATATTTCCAAAAATAATTTATCCCAAAAGGCTTTAAGGACTTTGACAAGTGCAACCTGTAAACGTCACATAAATATTTTTTAAACATGTAGGTAGAAATAAGGGATCTGCTATCATTTCATCTGATTTTAAAATAGTTCTAATACCCTTCAATATAAGAACATTGTTCCTAAACAAGGCATGATGGCATGTACCTGTAGTCCGAGCAGCTTGGAAGATTGACAGGAGAATCTCAAGTTCAAAGTCAGCCTCAGCAACTTAGTGATGGCCCAAGCAACTGTCTCAAAACTAAATCTAAAATGGGCTGGGGATTTGGCTCAGTGGTTAAGTGCCCTGGGTTCAATCCCTAGTGTGTGTGTGTGTGTGTGTGTGTGTATATATATTTTTTTATTAAGATATAGTATATATTATATTTCTGTTCATTCTATCTTCTTTCTGATATGATTTAAGACAACAGAGCAGTATTTCAGAGAATCTGCAATACTTAGGTTTCAAATGCTTTGAAAGCTTGTGTAGGGTTATATATCATAGTGATGATAGCACATGCAAATGGTTTGTATCCTACACTAAACTGTTTTCTGGTTTAATACAATAGCCAAGGTTAGAATTCTTTAAAACTTAGAATTTTTGACAAACATGCTAAGACACTAAAAAATTCATTTTATTTTAAAGAGATAAACATGCACATGCATAAAACCTGAAGGCAGGCACTTAATAATAACTCAGTTTATAAATACAAAACCTTCTATGTTTTACCCATTGGGAATTTCAGTATTTGTAAATTCACAAAAATCTTATAAATTACCCACAAAATTTAGCTTTCAATGCAATGAGAATATAAAATTAGTTTCTGAAATTTAAAATAGCATTTTGGGTATGTAGCTAAATTTCAGAAACTTAGCAAATGGAGAGAGTGACTGGTTTGTTAGATCCCTTTACTGTGCTCTCCTTTATATATCAATAAGCTAACTGGGTGCCTCCTAAAGAGAGTAAAAATAGATTGAAAGCAGAAGGATGGAAAAAGACAGACCACATGAGCAGCAACCACAAGAAAGCTGGAGTGGCTGTGCTAGTATCAGACAAGGAAAACTTTAAAACCAAAAGTGTTACCAGAGACACCAAAGGGCATTTTATAATAATAAACAGGTCAATCCATGAGGAAGATACAGCAATTACAAATACAACACGATTTGGTATTTAGAAATTTCTACACCAAAACACATAAATCGAAATGATGGAAATGAAGTAGGAAGATAGAAATTTCAGCCATAATAGTTAAGGATTTCAATACTATACTTTCAATATGGATAGAAAAATAAGGTAGAATGTTAGGAAAGAGAGAACAGCACTATAGAACAATTTGACTTAACAGACATCCATAGACCACTATTCCCAACAAGAGTAGAATATAAATTATTCTGAAGTGCACATAGAACATTATCCAGGGTAGGTAATGTGCTAACCCATAAAACAAACCTGGCTAAATTTTTAAAAAAGGAATTTTGTACAAACTACATTCTTTGATCATAACAGAATAAAGTTAAAAATCAGTAAAAGAATGAAATGTAAGAAACTTAGAAATATGTGGATTAAACAAAGTAAAACAAAAGGGAAGTTAGAAATGGCTTAAAGAAGAATTAAAATAAAGACACATTATGTCAAAATTTATGGGATCCCACTAAAGTTGTACTTAGAGGGAAAATTATATTCAAAAAGACAAAGATTTCAACATTGTAAATTAAAGTTGTTCTTAAGACACTGGAAAAAAAGAATGAAAAATAACAGTAACAGGAGGGAGATTTTAAAGATTGTAAATGAAATTAGTGAAATAAAACAGAAAAATAATAGAGAAAATCAACAAAATCCAAAGCTGGTTCTTTCAAAGGGTTAACAAAGTTGATGTAACAGCAACTAGATTTGCAGAGACAAAAAGACAGAAAATTCAAATTACTAGAAACAAAAATGAAATAGGGAACACCACTGAACATATTATTAAGGAATACTATGACTGTGGCATGCCAATAAATTAAATAATTAGATGAGAATGGCAAATTCTTTAAAAAATTATAAACTTCAAACCTTACTCAAGAAGAAGACGACAACCATAGCAAGTAAAGGGATGGAATCCATAATCAAAATGTTACTCACAAAGAAAAGACCTGGCTGAGATGGCTTCAACAATGAATCCACCAAACATTCGAAGAATTAATACAAATTTCTCTACTCTAAAACATTTCCCCAAAATTGGAGAGAATGAAGCACTTTCAGATTTATCCTTAGTCCAGTATTACAGCTAGGAGTCGTGGTTTTTTTAGCACCAAAGCAAGAATAAAACATCATAAGGCAAAAGGCCAAGATCTGTCTATCCATCAATTGATCAATCTATATATCAATTACCTATATTCATTGATATATTGATATATATGGATACATAGACATATCTTCTAAATATGGTTTCAAAATCCTTAGCAATATACTAGAAAATCAAACTCATATAAATAGAAGAAGAAGAAACCATGACCAAGTGGGATTTACCCCCAGAAAGCAAGACTAGTTTAATATGCAAATTAATATAATACATTATATTAATAGAATAAAAATTAAATTCCGCATATTCATCTCTGAATACAAAAAAAGTGTCTGAAAAACTCTAATACTCTTTCATAATGAAAATGTCCAATAAACTAGGAATAGAAGGAAAAGTCCTCAACTTGATGAAGCTAATCTAAAAAACCCCACACCTTAACATCCTACTTAATGAAGAATGACTGGATGCTTTCCCATAAGATCAATAACAAGACCATTTTCATTACTTCTATTCAACATCATACTTTAGGTTCTAACCAGGGAAATTTGGTAAGATAAAAATCAATAAAAGATATCCATATTGGAAAGAAAGAAGTAAAAACTATTTTCATTCACAGATAACATGATTTGGTATTTAGAAATTTCTACAAAATGCACTAAAATATTACAAAAAATGAGTTCAGCAATACTTTTCCTTTAAAGAAAGCAGGACAGAGTGAGAGAGAGAGAGAAAGAGAGAATCAATTTATTAATTTTATTTAGTTTTCCATCTAATTTCCATTTTGTGGAGTATGTGGTCTGGGATTTGAACCTGGGTCTGTGAGCATGCCAGGCAAGCACTGTAACTGCTGAGCAACTGCTCCAGCCCAACAGCAATATTTTTATATATGTGCAACCAATAGTCTAAAATGAAATAAAACCCCAATTGAATTTACAGTCACTTAAAAAGAACAAAATACTTAGGAATAAACTTAATACAAGAAGTAAAAAACTAGTAATCTGCTTTTGACAAAATATAGTTGAAAGAAATTAAAGCTCTAAGTAAGTGGAAGTATAGATCATGTTCATGGATCAGAAGAGCTATTACTGTTAAGATGGTAATACTTCCCAAATTAATCTATAGATTCATGACAATGCCTGTCAGAATACCAGCTGACTCCTTTGTAGAATTTGAAAAATTAATTTTAAAATTCATATAAAATCTGAAGGGACCCAGAAAAACTAAATTGTTCTTGATGAAGAACTGAAAAGAAGGACTTACAGTTCCCCATTTCAAAAATTAACTGCAAAAGCAACAGTAATCAAGACAGTGTGGTAATGGCATAAAAATATATTTATAGATCAATACATAGAACTGAAGGTCCAGAAATAAATCCACGTACCTCTAGTGAAATGATTTTTGACATGTTTCCCAATGCCATTCAAAGGGAGAAAGGACAGTCCTATTAACAAATGTGTTAAGAAATCTGGATTTCCATATGAAAAAGAATGATGTTGGAACCTTGCTTTACACCATGTACAACAGCTAACTCAAAATTGATCAAGGACCAAAATATAAATGCTAAAACACTCTTAGAAAAAAAGCACTGGGCTAAATCTTCATGACTTTAGATTTGGTAATAGACTTTATAGTATGATAACAAAAGCATAAGTAACAAAAGAAGTGACATAAATGACTCATATAATCCAGTAAAAAGTTTAAGAACTCAGTGGGGATTTTTTGTTATTGTTGTTTGTTTTTTGGCAAAGATCTGAGTAGGTATCTCTCTTCAAAGAACATATACAAATCCTATACGCACATGAGAAAAATTCTTGGTGTCATTAACAATCAAGAAATGCAAATAGAACTACAATGAAGTACACCATGTGACACCTAGTAGGATGGCTAGAATCAACACAATAGTAAATAATAGGTAGCAAGAAGGTGAATAAATGGGAAACTCTCTATGCTGCTCTAGGGATATGAAAACAGCTCAGCCACTTGGGAAAACATTCTGGATCTTCTTCAAATGGTTATCCAAGGTTACCCCATGACCCAGTAATTCTAAACCTAGGTATCAACCTCGTAGAAATGAAAACATGTGTGCTCACGAAAACCTGTACACAGATGCTTATAGCAGCATTACTTAAGACACAAATATTCATCAATTGATATATACATGCACAAAATTTGGTGTATCCTCAGAACGGAATATATTTCCACCTTAATAAGAAATGTGATGACACATACTCCAACACGAATGTACCTTGAAAATATCATGTCACATGAAAGAAGCTAGACACAAAAGACAGCTAATTGTGATTCTATTTACACAAAATATATAGACCAAATACATTGAGATAGAAAGCCCAATAACAATTGCTTATGGCAGGAGAAGTTAGTTAGAATGATGCAGAATATAGGGATTTGACTGCTAATGGTATAGTATTTCTTTTGAATTGATAAAAATTTCTAAAATCGACTGCAGTTGTTGTATATATCTATTAATGTACTAAAGTCACATAATTGTACACTTTAAGCCACTTGTATGATGTATATCTTAATAAAGCTGTTTGAAAAAAACTTCAAAAATATTTCCTATTCGCCTTTCATTTCTACTCTATTAAATGTAAATTAATTATCAACTTTATCATGATATGAGACTGAGACCTGGCAAAAGATAAGATTTACATTCTGCAAAGTGCTTACAAAGCTATTATACAGAGTAAATAGGGGTTATAGGTTCTGTAGTAATCATGGAAGCATCTTCCTTGATTAAGACTGGTCATGCTTTTGGGAAATATTTTAGCTAACTATAATGAATGTATAATTAATATGCTATTAGTGTAAACGTGGACCTCTTTAGGGTCCTTATGATAGTGTTACTGGAAGTTCAGAAGGAAAGGAAGGAGGAGGGATAGAGGTTTCTTGGGTAGGGTACCAAACTAGGCACATGGAAGGAATAAGTTCTAATGTTCTACAGCACATATAGGTGACTATAGTTCACTAACACATGCACATGCACACAGACACTCACATATACACATATGCATATATATAGTATACTTGCACATATAGGTGACTATAGTTCACTATAATTTGTCATATTACAAAGAACTAAAAGTTCATAAGTTCCCAACACAAAGAAATGACTAAAATTTGAGATAGAAATGCTAAATACTCTAATTTGATCATTACATATTGTATGCATATATTAAATTATACCACTGTACCATATACATATGTACAATTCTTATGTGTTAATCTGATGATAATAAAGTTCTTCATGAAGGCAGAAAACCTGTAAGTAAACCAAAGAAGGCACAGGCCAGTGCTTTTTAAGGTTTACCACTTCAGAAAATAATTAATAAAATTGGGTTTTAATATTTTTAAAAGTTTACAGGAGAGCACCTCCCACTCCCTTTTAGAAAGTGAACTTAAAACTTAAACTGATTAAGATCAACAAGAAGCCTCAATGATACCCAAAACAGTTGTAAATATCGCACATGACTATGTTTTATTTTGCAAGCTGCAGGTAGTTGTGCGCTGAAAAACGAGAAAACTTTACAATATAAGAGCAAGTCATCTTTCGTTTAATGTTGCTATTTGTACTGTATGAACATGAAAGCAAGCAGAAAGGGCTAATGAAGGTTGCATTATCCTGTATCGCTTTAACTTCACGGTATGTTAGTAAGCTGTTTTCTTTATCCTGGGTTAAAGAAATGGAAAGGGGTATTCTTTCCATAAAGATCTCTTTTACCTTAAAAAAAGTAATTCTAACAGATACTATGAAAAATACCATACACAACACTTAACTTGAGACAATGTAGAATTATAATATTCACCAATTATTTTCAGGGGTGACGGTATGAGTAGGGATGGAGGAGGAAATCATGCCATTTGGAACTGAATTCTTGTGATAATTCGAATTCACATGCCTCTGGGACACCAGGCAGTCAGGGAAAGGTTCTGACAGAAAATTAAAAGGAACTTAAAGGGCAGGGTATCATCAGGAAATGAAGAAACAAAAACAGGACCAAGGGTCCAAAATAAAAATAAAGGCAACACTGGCCCGTGAGCAAACTAAAACCAAAGGGTACCAGGCTGTGAAGTGGCAATGTGAACTAGAGAGGAGGGACAGAGAGGGGTTGTTGCCAAGATCACGTCCCTGGACTGAGATGTTCCGCCCTTCACCGAGGGAAGTCAGCCCCCACACCCAGGGCGGCGCCCCTGAGCTCCAACCTGCCCACAACCTACCTTGCTGACCTTGCACCGGGGCCAGAAGCACCAGCGCCACCGCCAGAGTCACGGCCAGCACCCTGGCTCTGCCGGGCATCCTTGCTGCTGTGAATGGGGCCACAGGCGGCTCTGCGCTCCGGCGGCGGGTGCCAGGAGGATGGGCCACCTCCGGCCTCAGTCCTTCTCTCCCGGGACTTGCTCAGTCTCTTCCTACTGGGCCTGCAGGAAAACTGGGCATTCTCTTTCGGTCGCCACCAGTACTTCGCGAAGACAGAGTCCACCCTTTGCGCACTCCCGCCCCGAGACTCCTCCTCCCAGCCCCGCAGCTGCCCGGCTGAAAACCACGCCCAGCCTGTCCCGGGATACAGGGCTCCGCCCTGAGCTCTCATCTGTGGCTCCACCACCTTCTATGTCTCCCGCTTTCGCACAGCCAGCTCTGAGATGGCACTTGGCATGTCTGATGTCCTAACAAATGATTAAAACTTAGTAGTCTTAGAAGCTGCTCAGATGGATCTCGGGTAAAAAGATTTGCAAGGTGCTGTTAGAAGGGCAGTGCCGCTATGCCTATAGACAGATTCTTAATCCTGTAATTGGCCAAGCTGATTGGCTCCACGGTGACCATGCGTCCCAGAAGACGCTTCTATCATTTTAGGTCTCCATGATGAGGAATGGTAGGAGGGAGTAGAGACTAATTCTGCAATGGTAGAAACCCTCTCCTCCGCCTCCCTTACAGATTTTAAGAAGTGAAAGGGTCTGAGCTCAGATGCTGTCTGTCTATCGCCATATATTTGCTGATGAAACCCAGAGCCCTCTCATTTACCAGTGGCTATCCTGTGCCCCAGGATCCTTCAGCACATGCCCTGGGTATAGTTTTCAATTCAATTCAGAGCTGATGTTGCCCTTTTTTTCGGTTGATCCTTTATTTTTATGTCTAGAGATGAGACCTCACTGTCAGATTTCTCTGATAGACTCAATCTGGAGTCTACTTTTCTGTCACCTGGATCTTTACTCTCACCTGAGGAGAAAAGTGACAGTGGTCAACAGAGGGCAGTCTAGAGGGACCTGGTGGCCACCAGACCTCAAATCACAATTCTCCCTGTAGACTTGGAGTGTCAAGTTTGAACTAGGCATAGAGGGTATGTGCCTAAATACATAAAGAAGTTGCTTTTTAAATTGTTTATATTTCTTTTTTATAATTTGAAAGGGAAATTGAGATTTAAAAATTTAAAGACAGTTTCAGAAAGTGAAAATACTAAACCATGGAGAAAAAAATTCTTTGTGGTGCACAAAACTGATGTTTAGCCCCTTTTTAAAGCAGAATGGGCACCCATTCTTCTAGGACAAAAATAAAATTTTGGTGGGAGTGCTTTGGTGATTTTCCCCTAAAACTTAATTATGGGGCTGGAGCGGTGGCTCTGCAGTTATGGTGCTTGCCTGGAATGTTCAAGGATGTGAGTTCAAACCCCAGCAATAGGTACACAATGAAGTGTTGGAGCAACTAAAGTCACATGAAAAACTAAATAAAAATTTATTCTCTCTTTCTCTCTCTTTCTCACTGTCCCTCTCTCTTTAAAAAAAAACTTAATTATGGATGGGCAATTTAATGCGGGCAGGATTAAAATCCAGAGGCTTCTTAGTGTAGGTTTTTTTTTCAGCTTATAAAGTTCTGATAAAACTACAATAGAAAAATTAAACATCAATTTTCTCAGGAAAAATAACAGTTATAATCAGGATCAAAACATCATTAACCTTATCTGAATTAATTGACTAGCAGTTTCTGTACAAATGCAAAAACCTTGGATAGTGTTTTGAAGGATAACATCACTTATCTGACTTCCAATAAATATATAGTTTAAAGTATTAGAGATCTTATTTTTCCCTTCAGTTTTTAATTTATGACTACCAGTCTATGACTTTATTTTTATAAAAATCTCAAAACAACTTAAGAATATTTTTTCAACCCTCAGTATAAATTTATCTAAATTCATTTGGATCTGCAAAAATATACTGAAAAAAATTAGTCCCAAGATTTAATGTGTCAGAAATATAAAAAACGTAATAAAATGGTGTTACATTTTGTTTCTTGTAGATTAACCAAAACTTGATAAAGGATTTCATTTTTAAGATTTTTTATTTTTGAAAGGAAGAAAAACATATGCATTATACCCTCATTATAGATACTGAGGACTTTTGCAGAATTCAATAAGAAGAAATAATAATAAGAATGTATGAGAGAGGGAGTGAAACCAAGAACTAATAAGCACAATATAGCTTGCACGGAAAGTAAAGCAATTCAAGAGAAAACTTCAAATGATGATTTTCAGAAGAGGAAATAATTTTGTCAAATTCATTTTTTCAAAATGAATATGGGCTTTCATGATCCAAATACCAAATTCAGGAGGTGGATAGACACAGTGATTAAGCCACAAAACTGACATCTGGACTCTAATTCTATGTCTGCTACCTCTTTTCTGGCTATGTAACCTCAATCATCACATTTACCCCTTCTATTTTTTGTGCAAGGAGAATGATAATAATACTTACCTCATAGAGTTTAAGAATCAAAAGTATGGGTGCAGTGGTGGAAGGGGATCAGAGAGAGAAAGCACTTAGAATAGTATCTGGTCCAGAGTAGTTATTATGAATGAATATAATAGTTTACTGTTATTAAAACAAGGGGCAAAAACTACATAATTACACCTCTTCTCATATCTTATTATAAAGCAATGTAATTTCTCAGTGTTATTCTGTTATGGTGTGCTGCATAATCTGGAGCAAATTTACTGAAAAATATACATTGACATAACACGAATTCCATGCATGCTTTACTAAATGAAAGATATATTGCCCTTTCCCTCTGCCATCTTTATAGTAGTACTGGCTACATTGAGAAAACAGACTCTTGTCCAGAAACAAAAACTGGGAGGGTTGCTTGTGTGGTTTATTTGCGTTGAATACAAATATACACAGAAGCAGAAGCTAAGCCATTTTCTACTATGGGTGTAGCCAAACAGTGAAAGCTGATCAGTGGAGACAAAAAGTCCAAGCCGGGTGCCTCAAGAGAAAATGCGAGGGAAAAGAGCACGAGTATGAAAGAGAAACAGTAAATCATGCTAGAAGAAGAGAGAGACACATAGTCAGAGAAAGAGAGAAAAGGAGACAAACAGAAATAGAGACAACCCAATTCTTGATTTTCCACTCTGTGGTTCCAAAATCTTTTAAGGACTGGTTATATTTTCTGCCCTGGAGTTCCATGTAATATCCAACAACTCTCCATAAACTGGATTTAAATAAGTTTGAATTTTTTTTAATTTGTCTTTTGTTTTTGTTACTTACAAATAAAAGAATATTGTTCAACAACAATGGAAAGTTTCTAGCCTGTAAATGATTAACTATTTTGTTGTGCTTATAATGCTAGAGAAGAAATAAGAAAATGCAATCATGGTTTATATTTAAATATTGTAGTCATTTTTGATCATTTGCAGAGTAAGAAGAATTAGCAGATAAGCTCAGTATCTTTCACAAGAAGATAATTTAATGCTAAAAAAGTCTGCATATGTTTTTCTTTCCAAGTATTCTAATGTCACTTATAAATGATTAGTAATTTTATTGTGATCACGGAGATTGTAAATGAAAATAGGTACAGCAGAGATAGGTAAGATTTAGTAGTATTGAAACTCATCAAATAAGATTTGCCAAATATACCACATCTTTAATTCTCATTTGTGGGCTAAGTTTTCTCTCCTGTTGCCTCTTTTGTTTTCCTGCATTTTAAACAGTTTTCTACTCTTAAAAATTATTTAAGAATTAATGAGTAAAAGCTGGATGAATAAAGAACCAGCTTTATTTCATTAAAATGCATTAAAAAAGAAAACCAGTTGCTGGTTGAAAAGAGAAAGCCCTGAAATCTGCATTATAAAAATGTCTTTCCCACAATATACCTGCTTTATGTAGATCTAGAATTATGGAAAATCATAATTTTTGAAAGGAAAATAATTAAAGCAAATCATTTCTTGATTTTCCTTAGTAAGTTCCTTTAAACTTGGCTCCTTCTTTATAGGCTTTCCTGTTCTGGAAAACGTCTCTACTAGGAAGACATCTGAAGCCTCTCCCATCTCTGTCCTTCACTGCTGCACCTCAAAATCATCTATTGCTGTGTGTCAGCTTTACTACCACACTGATCCAGTTCACCACCGTGGCTCTTGAGGGTCACTACAAGAAGACATGTTTGGAGTCTGTGCTTCAGTCAGGTCCCATCCATTTCATATCTCTACCAATTAATATCCAGGTTGAAATTTTAAATTATAAACCACACTATGTCTCTACCCTGAAATTTTTCACTACCTCCGCAACTCCAAGACAAAATGTACAAATGCCAATAGAACTATAACCTACAACATCTGGTAAATACCTAGTTCTTTGTACTTAAATACTTACCTTTCCTTCTTCACCCACTCTGTCCTCAGCTGTGTACATGTGTATCCTTCAATTCATCTGCCTTGTGATAGTCCCTGAAATAAGGCAGACATTGTCCTGGCCGGCCTCAAGTAGCTTTCACCTCCTGAACACTATGATTAAATTGGCTTTTTAAACCAATTAAGCCAGGTCATTCTCTAGCACACACCATTTATTTCCTTTTTAAAACTTAAAACAATCTCAGTATTTAACCTATATCTTTCTTATTATTTGTTTTTCCTACTAGAATGTAGGGGTTAGGGCTCTTCCATTCACCTCCATATCCCTGGAAACAATGAATTTTTAAGGAATAGCAATCAGACAATGTACATGTTACAAGGTGATATAAAGCTCTTACTCTATTTTTGTTATACTTTAAAATGACTAATTCACGCATTATACCCAGCAAAGGTGTAGCAACACATAATCTAGGGCAACCATAGATATGTAGGGGGAGGAGAGGAGAGGGGTAGGCTCCAGGAAGGGAAGAGGGAGGGAGGATAGGGAGGGATCTAGGGAGGCAAGCAACAATGCAGCATACTCTTTAGCCCCTGAGAATCCAAATAATACTTATGCAACCATTTAATTCTGGAAAACTCACAATATAAGCATTTATATGGCTTGTAGGAGCTAAATATAGAAGAATCAAGAGACTGGGGTGTGGGCGATGTGGGGTTAATTCTGGTTTAAGAACAAATGCATATCAAAATAAGTTTGAAAATACAGACTCATGATTCAAGTATCCTACGCAATGGCTCCTAGTTTTTCAAATACTATTAGATTGTAATAACTATTTTAACAAATTATCACAAATTTAGTGGCTTAAAACAACATGGATTTTTAACCTGATTATCTTATCTTACTATCTTATATTTCTAGAAGTCAAAAGTATGAAATCAGTCTCTGGCTTTAACTTTGTTGATCATCTCTAATTTCTTTATTTTCTATTTTATTACTTTTTGCTTTTATTTTTGTTTTTTTCTCTCTTTAATGATGTACAATTGACAAATAAATTTTTACTTATATTTAAGGTAAATATGTGATTTTTTATAAACATATACATTGTGAAATGACTATACTATCAAGCTAATTAATATATCTATCACCTCTCATAGTTACCTTTTTTTCTTATGATGATAAAAATTAAGGTGTACTATCTTAGCAAACTTCAAGTACACAACATAATAATACTAATTATAATCAACATATTGTATATTAGATCTTAAGAGCTTTCTTCATCTTGTGCAATGAAGCTTTGTACCCTTTAACCAATATCTCCCAATATTCTCTACCCCACAGTCCCTGGCAACTACCATTCTACTCTCTGCTTCTATGAATTAAACTGACTTTTTAAGATTCTACACATAATTGAGATCATGCAGTATTTTCCTTCCTATGTCTGTCTCATTTTATTTAGGATAATGTCATCTAGTTTCAGCCACACTGTCACAAATGACAGGATTTCCTTCCTTTTTTTTTTTTTTTTTTTGTATCATGGGTTGAACTCAGGGTGCTTAACCACTGATTAACCATGAACTCATGTCACCAGCCCTTTTTAGTTTTTTTATTTTGATACAGGGATTTCAAACTAAATTGCCTAAGGCCTCACTAAATTGCTGAGGCTGGTTTTGAACTTGTGATCCTCCTGCCACAGCCTCCTGAGCTGCTAGGATTATAGATAGGTGTGTGCCACGATGCCCAGCAATATTTCCTTCTTTTTAAGGTTGAATGATATTCCATTATGTATAAAAATGGAATTTTTGATATATATGTAAGTATATAAATGGAATTTTATATGTATGTAAGTATGTACATATATATGTAAATTCCACTTTTATACATAATGGGATCTGTAATATTCCATAATATGTAACATATACATAGCATATAATATATAATTTTTTAAAATATTTTCTATTTCTATTCATCAGTGGATACTTATCTTAAATCCATATCTTGGCTACCATGAATAACGCTGCAATAAACATGGAAGTGCAGATATCTCCTTGAGACACTCATTTAATTTCCATTTTTGATAAACTCCCAGCAGTGGGATTGCCAAATCATATGGTAGTCCTATTCACAACTTTTTTATTAGCAATTTTTATACTGTTTCCTGTAATCATTGTACTAATTCACATTCCCACCAATAATATACAAGGTCTCAATTTTCTTCACTTCTATGCCAAAATGTGTATGTGTGAGTGTATGTGTGTGATCTTGTTGGTGATAGTTATTCTAAGAGGTGTGAGATGATATCTTGCATTGATTTGGACTTACATTTCCCTGGAGATTAATTATGTTGAACTTTTTTGGATTTTTTTTGTATCTATTCTTTTGAGTAATGTCTGCTTAGATCTTTTGCCCATTTTAAAATCAGGTAGTTTTCTTCTTTGTAATTTGTTTGACTTATTTTTCTTTTGTGTTTTGAACACTAACCTTTTGCCAGATGAATTGCTTGAAAGTATTTTCTCCCATTCAATAGGTCACATCAGTTGGTTGTCTTCTTTGCTGTGCAGAAGCTTTTTAGTTTGATGTAACCCCATTTGCTGGTTTTACCTTTGTTACCTGCACTTTCAGGGTCATATTTGAAAAAAAGCCATTGCCAAGTAAAACAAGCCAAAAACAGAAAGAGAAATACTGCATTATTTCACTTAAATATAACATCTTTAAGAAAAAAAAAACCCCAAAAAACCAAAGTTTAACCAGCAGGTGGGGGAAGGTGAGGGAGGGTTGAAGGAGGTATAGGTGAGGGATATTGGCCAAAATATGTTGTTATATTGTGTGCTTGTATGAATATCTAACAACAAAAAAAAAGAGAAAAAAACATATAGTTATATATATATATATATAACTATATATATGTGTGTGTTTATGTGTGTGTATATATATGTATATGTGTGTGTGTGTATATATATATATATATATATATATATATATATATATATATATAGTTAGTTAGTTAGAAACACAGAGACAGAGAATTTAATGGCGATTACCAAAGGCAAGGGCAAGGGAGGCACAGGGGAGATGAGGACATATAACCCAAAGGGATCAAGTTGCAGACATGTAACATGAACCAGCCTAGAGATCAGCAGTGTAACATGGGGGGACTATAATTACTATTCTATTGTATTCAGGATTTTGGCCAAAGGAGTAGATTTTAGGTGCTCTTTGCCACAAAAGGAGTACTTTTATGAAGTGATAGATGCATTAATTTGTTTATAATAATTATTTCACTAGGAATATGCATATCAAAGCATCATGTTTTACACAATAAATAAAAACAATAAAAAGAAGCCTCACTCCTATGTTTTTGCTTGTACTTTTACACTTTTAAGTCCTTTCGTTAATCCATTCTGAGTGGATGGATTATGTGAAATAAGGGTTCAATGCTATTCTTCTGCATATGGATATTCAGTTTTTCCAGTCCCATTTATTAAGAGATCATCCTTTCCCCATTGTGTGGTCTTGATAACCTTCTCAAAGATCAAGTAACTGTGGACTTATTTCTGGCCTTCATTCTATTCTTTGGCCTATATGGCTGTTTTTACGCCAATGACATACTCTTTTGATTGCTATAGCCTTATGGTATACTTTGAAACAGAAAGAATATTGCATCCAGCTTCATTCCTTTTGCTCAAAATTTCTTTGGCTATTGGTAGGGAGTCCCATATGAATTTTAGGATTGATTGGAATTTTGATAGTGATTGCATTGAATCTGTGGCTCAGGTTCAGTAGTATGTGCGTTTCAACAATCATAAGTTTTTCCAATCAGGTTGTGCAATGCCTTTCCATTTATTTGTGTCTTCTTCAATTTCTTTCAGTTTTATAGTGCACAGATATTTTAAGCTTCTGTTTTCATCACTTTGGTTACATTTAATATCTAAGAATTTTATTTATTTATTTATTAATGCTATTATGGATTAGATTGCTTTCCTTATTTACTGCTTTCTGTCTGTATGTCTTTTGGTAGTTCTTCATTGGTGCGCAGAAACACAACTGATATTTTTGCGTGTAATTTAGTGTCCTGTGACCTCATGGAATTAATTTACTAGTTGTAAAATTTTTGGTGGAATTTTTAGGATTTTCTCTATAAATCATGACATCTGCAAACATAATTGTACTTCTTTCTAATTTGGATACATTTTATTCCTTTTCTTGCCTATTGTTCTGGTTTTTACTTTTAGTACTAAAATGAAGAGAAATGGCTGAAATCATTTTCACTGGGCTAAAATCAAGTTGATAAGACACTTATATGCCTTCTGGAGGCTAAAGGGGAAACCTTCCTGTCTGTACCCTTTCCAGTTTGTGGAGGCCTCCTGCAGTCTTTGGCTTGTGCCCCTTCTCATTCTTCAAAATAGCAATGTAACATCTTTCCTTTCTGACCCCTGCTTCAGTACTTTTTCCCCCCACATATTTTATTGTTGCATTATAGTTGTACATAATGATGGGATTTGTTGTTACACAGTCATACAAGCACACACTATATATAATTTGGCCAAAATCAATCCCCAGCAATTCTCCCCTCCCTCGCCTATTCCCAACCTCCAGCCCCTTTCTTCTGTTGATCTCCTTTGGTTAGTATTACTATTTTATTTTTCCAGTCTTTATTGATTGCATGGGAATGATTTAGTATCTTAAAGTTGCAAAATATGATACTTTATTTTTTATTCCTCCTTTTTCCCTTCCTCTTTTCCCTCCCATCCCTCCTCCTCCTTTCCCCTTCTCTTTCCTCTACTATACTAGACTTCTTTTAGCTCCTCCATTAATTTGTATTTGAATGATTCTTTATGTAATCTTATCCTTCCATCCTACTTTCCTTTATTTTACTCTGACTTCCACATATGAGAGAAAACATTCCACCTTTGAGTTTCTGACTTTGGCTAATTTCACTTGGTGTAATAGTCTCCATTTCCATTCATTTACCTGCAAATGCCACAATTTCATTCTTTTTAATCCTTGCTTCATTTCTAAAATCTTTCTCTGACTCCTCTCCTTCTGCTTCTCTCATATAAAGACAATTGGGGTCTCTGAATAATCCAGGATACTCTTCCCCTGTTAAGATCCTGAACAGTCCCTTTATCCTAAAATTTAACTTTTTCATAAATTGATATATTAAGACCTCAAAATATTGTGGGATGTAGGAATCATTGTTTGGTCTACTACAATTGAGCTTTCAGTACCTCAGCTATCTCCCACAGATACATTGATGTGCTAGTACAAAGCTAGCCCAGAAATAGTAAAGCAAATTTCATTTATCAGGAAGGAGAAAGGTTAGCAACAATCTTTCAGGCATTATATTCTCACCAGCAAAATGAAATAATTGTACAATATGATTGCTATGGACTCTTTTTACTATAAAATTCAAGCATTTAAAAAAATAAGTGCTACCAGATAGTTTGCAAAAGACTGAGAAATTAATTTTCAAAAGTTTTAATTCTGACATTTTTATGCAAAAAAGCAACTTTTAAAATTTGTTACAGAAATGACTTGCTTCAACTTAATATTTTCCACAATCTAACTTAAAAGTGAGATTTTAATACTAATGTTCTTTGAATGGAGCTGAAAAGGTACTTTCCCTGTCAATGGGGATTCATGTACATCAAGTAGTACTGTCTCCATCTGAAGTATACATTATAAAATGCCTCTGAAATTGAAGTGTCTGGTTAGTAAGTGTCATGTCTGTATTTGAATGTTCTTTAGACTCTTGTAGAAGCCTTAAATGAAATGTTCTAGCAGGTGGTGAAGCTATGTGACATTTCTGTTTTTGTTTGTATGATTTAGGTATTCATCCTTTTCTAAATCACAAAGCATTTTGAACCTCGAAATTATAACTTGTTATATAATGGATAGTTTGTAACTGGAAATGGAAAGATTTACAAAACAATCTAATAGATGTCGTTAAATTTGGTCTTTGTCCTGCTGTCTCAAACACACTTCGTACTTCAATTTCAAATGGGCCAGATATTTTAGAATATAAAAACTAATTTCAAAAACAGGCTTCATTGACATGCAGTTTCCATAAAATCAAATTCCTCTTGTTTTTATTCTACATTTAAACAAATTATAGCATATTTTAGTGCTGTGCAAGCATCATCTCCTTCTAATTTTAGATTTCCATCACTCTAAAGAAAAATATGCCAATTTACAATCATTCTGCATTCCCAACTCCAATCCTGTGCAATATCTAGTCTACTTTCTATCTCTATATATTTAGCTTTTTTGGAAATCATGTTTAAATAGAAACATACCTGGTTTTTTGTAACTATTGTAGCTTGTACCTTGAACATTCATGCAAAGGCCCATGTTGAAGGCTTGGTCCCAAGCCACTGGCACTTTGGGAAGAAGCCAATAGGGAAACCTTTATCAGGTGGGGCTTAATGAGAGGAAGTTAGGTCATTGGGAGATTCATCTTGAAGGGGATATTAGGACCCTGACCCCTTTCTCTCTTGCTTTGCTTCTCAGCTACCTTGAAGTGGATAGGCCTCCTCTAACATGTGCTTCTATCCTGATGTACTATGCCACCACAGGTCCAGCATTAGGGCTAAGTCATGCACTGAAACATCTGACACCGTGAGCCAAAATAAACCTTTCCCCATTTTAAATTGTTGATCTCACATTTTTTTCTTAATAAAGCAAAGTTGGCTAACATACTGGCTTCTTCTTTTTCCTTTTTAAGAGAGAGAGAGAGAGAGGGACAGTGAGAGGGAGAGGAAGAGAGATTCAATTTTATTTAGCTTTTCATGTGGCTTTTATTGCTCTGACACTTAGTTGTGTATGTGATGCTAGGGTTTGAACCCATGTCCTGGCACATGCCAGGCAAGCGCCATAACCACTGAACCACCATTCCAGCCCACATACTGGCTTCTTTCACTGTCTGAGATTGTCTATGCTTTAGATTTGTCAGTACTTTATTCCTTTTTAATCTTCCTTTTTAATGATTAACAATGTTTCAATTTATGAATATACCACATTTTGTTTATCTGTTCATTGGTTGAAGGACATTTTAGGGTGTTTTCACTTTTTGGTCATTATGAACAATGCTGTATGAAAATTCAAGTGGTTAAGTCTTTGTGTGGAAGTGCCATATGGCTTTCTCATTAAATTAGGTTTATTTGTTTTTATGTTTTTATTAAAGGGGGACAGAGAGAGAGAGAGAGAGAGAGAGAAAGGCAATTAATTTTATTTAGTTTTTCATGTGGTCTTTGTTTCTCTGATATTTTGCTGTGTACATGGTGCTGGGGTTCAAACCTACATCCTCATGCATGTCAGGCAAGCTCTGTAACCACTAAGCCACCACTTCAGCCCTAAATTAGTTTTAAAAAAATCTGAGTATGTTCCTAGCATGTTTTTATTCTTCTCCAAAATAGTCTTCATAAATGCTATGGTTAGAAAATTATATATCATTAGATCCCCATATCTATTAACTTTTTCATCTCTGGATTCAACTGACTCTGTATCAAAACTATTTGGAAAGAGAAGGTGTAGATCAGTGGTAGAGCACTTGCCTAGCATGTACAAGGAAGGTCCTGGATTTGATTTGCAGCACCAAACAAACACAAAAATTATGTCCGTATTGAACATGTTCAGATATTTTTCTTATTATTATTGCTTAAGCAATACAATATAACAATTACTTACAAAGTATTAGTTATTAAAATCTCTAAAGATGATTTAAAGTATACATGAGGTTGTGCATAGCTATATGCAAAAACTACACAATTTTATGTAAAGGGTTTGGTATTTATGGGGGGCCTGGAAGCAATCCCCCATGATACCTAGCAATGATCATGTCTTGTTTCTTTTCAGTGACTTAATTTTGAAGCCACATTGGCAACAAAGTTATGGCATCTTAAGCTATTATTATCACTATCATTATTAATATTACTATTATTGGAAAAAAGTACCTAAAAATGTCTGTGGACTCCATTTTATATTAGATAAAATAAAATCATTTAACACTTAAGAATATCTGTTTGCATAAAATTGGAATGACAAGTCCTGAAGTTAACCTAAACATTTCTCAAGGTTACGTTGATATTAACCTGAGAATATTACCACTATTCTGTTATTTTTAGTCAGTTTTCTTCATGAATGATTTTTCTATTAGCAGCCTTTGAAGACCTCAAATTGCTTATTACATTAAAAGAAAAGACAAAAGCATAGATGTGTTTAATTATATTCCTAGCTTTTCTAGTATTCTAGGCATGAGTAACTTATATTTTGTGTATATCTATGAATTTTCATAAAATTGGAAAAAGCATTATAGGATTGATAGACTTTTATGCAGGATTTGGATGCCATACTTTAAAGTCTAGAAAATTTGGGGAAAGTTGTTTAAGAGGTCATAAAATGTATTACTTGATCTGTAAAGTAAGACTTCAAACCTACCTTAAACTAACCTTTTTAAAATTAATATAAAAATAGTCAAAATTATATACATACCTAAATAAAATTTCTATATTTTAGAGCTGAGATGTCATTCAGGTCCAGTGGTTTTTAAGATCATATTGAGATTCAGAACAATTTATTCAAAGAAGTGTGTATGCATCAAAGCGCTTACCTGCTCTGTAACAGAAAGCCATGTTTGGAAAACATGGTTTGAGGCCAGAATGGGTACTGACAGGTCCACTGAGTCAGGGCAGGAAATGTAAATGTGTGACAATGATTTGGTTCATGGCAACTGGGAGAGGAGCAGACTAGGGCATGGCATGCGGAATGCATTTTCCATATACAAGGAGACTCTGCTCCCACCAGCTCCTTGTACTGACAGGTTTCAGGCCTTCGTTTTTTCCATTAAAAGTCAAACATTTTTTCTTCTTTCATTCTTCATTAATTTTTATTTATTATGTTTGTGGAAAGGAAATACTTCGATTTTAAAAATGAGCATGTAATTCAAAACAAACAAAAAGGAAATGTTTCTCAGGCATTAGATACAACTGAGCAGGCAGCTACCAATTAGTAATCTCTGCTTAAGAACAAAGTCTTCATTTTGTTGGTAAGGAATGGAAAATCAGAAATTTTCATGACTTGAATAAGGCCAGCATATGTTCTCTCAACTCAATATTGAAATGGGCTCTCACTAAGACATTGTCTTTGATTCGGGAAGAGAACTGGGCTGATCTTGCAGCCACAGTTGAGAGTACAAACTTCATGGTTGGGCAAATCTATTCTGGAAATACGAGCTCTAAAGCCTAGTGTGTCTGAGCTTCCTCATTTGGAATGAAGGGGAATGGCTGTATACCTCAGGGGGTCATGGTAAGAGTCAAATGTAACAGCGAATGAAAACATTTGGTTCTGTTCCTAGAATGCAATCACTTGATAAATGAGCTATCATTAAACTTTAGGTAGCAATTAAAATTTTGGTAAAGGTTAAGGAAAATATACAGATCAAATTAGCTCCCTTGAGAAAGTACGCACAATGTTTTAGGCAGCTTTTCTGCTGCTGTGACCAAAAGACCTGACGAGAACAATTTTAGAGGAGGAAAAGTTTGTTCAGCACTCAGAGTTTGAGATCTCAGTCCATAGATGGCCAGCTTTACTACTCTGGGTCTGAGGTGAGGCAAAACATCATGGGGGAAGAGTATGGCAGAGGACAGCAGCACAAAACATGATGATCAGGAATCAGAGAGATCTCCATTCACCAGATACAAAACATAAACTCCAGAGGCAAGCCCCCTATGACCTATCTCCTCCAGCCATACTCTGCCTGGCTATAGTTACCACCCAGTCAGTCCCTATGGATTATCCCACTGATTAGGTCAAAACTTTCATAATCCAATCATTTTGCCTCTAGACTATACCACGCTGTCTCACATGTGAGCTTTTGGTGGACACATTGTGTTGAAACCTTAACACACATAAATGTAGTTTAGTTTTCTGGGTCCATAAAATAAATACATCCCCAAATTATAACACATATTGGAATTGCTTACTAAAATTCATTAATTTGCAATCAAGAAAAACATGACAGTATGAGTTCCTGCAGAAGTTTCCCAGGATGGGTGGGATGAGACTGCAGCTCTCCACACAGAATATGCATCTCAACCAAATAACAAAAGAGTTGACCTTCCAGTGACAGTGAACCATGCTGTATCTTAGTCTCACCCTTACGATTGTGACATTTCATCTGGAAGAAGAAAGAACTTCACCTCAAATAGCAAAGAGATGAATTTAATTCCTTACAAAGGACTGAAAAAAATTTGCATTGAGGAAACACGCAGCTTCTTGTAAATTGTCATGTTTAACAGTGGCTTTAATGATAGGTTGTGGGTAAAATGAAGCCTTTGAAAAGTCCTTTCTTCCCCTTTAACTACAGAAGAAAATTCCTAATCTTCAGATAACTCAGTTTCCGGTCTATTCTTTCTTTGACTCACATGTTGAGTCTATTGAATGGTAGTTTCCACTCTAGGCAGCTATGAAAAAGGCATATACCACCAAAGAACTGTAATAAAAGGCTTTTGTAGATGATAGAGAACATTATCTGAATTAAATAAAGATTTCAGGACAATATAAATCACTATGTTCAGGTTTCCAGGTATATTGCTCACTGCATAGAAGCAGGATATAAACAAGAGTATTTCTGAGAGTACTTGGCAGAAAAAAATTCTTTTTCAATGAGTTTCTTAAAAACTCATTCTCAAACAGTGATCAACTTGCTTTAATACATCAGCATGACCTATTTCTAAGGATAGAGTCAAATCTCTTAAAACAACAGAATGGAGAAGAATCAAATTAGAAACACAGCTGCTTGGTTACCTCTCCTAATTACATTGGAAATTCCTCAGAAATTGAAATGAACATTTATTCAGGGCATGCTTTGATGGGTGCTATACCCAAAACAGAGATAATATACCTATGAAACAGAGTAAGAACTCTGTGTGAGTCAAAGTATGGGAAGGAAACAAATAACACTGTGACAAGAAGAAAGGAATTTTAAAGAGGAATTGGCTGCTCATGAAATCATTGCAGAGTCTGATAAAGAACTCTAGTTGGTTTCCCAGGAGCCTCAGAGCATGAATATCTGACCTAATACAAGAGCACCTACCTATCTTTGCCTTTATCAGAGACCTGAGGAACCTGCCAATGCCTGTGCAGCTGCCAACACAGTTCTCAATGGTGACATTGCTAACTGGAAAGTGGAGGAGAATGTACACGACACCTTCACTAAAATGCTCCTGGACAGACATGGAACTGAAGGCTGGGCACTGGAATGGAGCCCTGCTACCGAAAACCTACTTCTTCAGACTCTTTCCTGCACAACAAAGAGAGGAAAGCAGCAGCAAGCTGTGCATTGCTTCACACATGACTTGCAAATCCCATGAGTGTGTCTAAAAGTGGGTATTAAATTTGTATCTAGAAAGCTATCTAGAGCAGTTTGTGGATGCAACGTGTGTGTGTGTGTGTGTGTGTGTGTGTGTGTGTGTTTTAACTGCTGTAGTAAAGTAAATAAGATCAAGAGGAGATGGGAATGATGGAATGACAACTGACAAAACTAAGAAGTAGGATAATTCCATGAGCAAAATATTAGCCACACAAATCATCCCTCAGTTGCTCCCACTCCTACTTCAGTAGAATTTAATCAATTCCCTTTCTTTCCAGCAACTTTCTGGGTCCTCTGCAATACCATCGTATAACTGAGTCCATTTGATCTCAAACACTTTATTAACCTTCCTCTCACTTTTTCCCCTCCCTACAAGTATTTTGTAGAGAAGTTTGAAGTTACTGTGCCAGCACTATTTTGAGTTCTCAATGCCTTGTTCATCCAATTGCTCCTCTAAAAATTGCTGATTCATAACTCTGAGGATTCTGAGATCGCAACATACATTTTTAACCTCTTTTCTCCAGTGATCTTCTGCCAATTTGCTCAGATTTATTGAGTACAGGAGTACCTGAGCCACAGTTGTCTCTGTCCATGGTTCTTAAGCATCTCTGGATTATTTATATAGATTTTTAATAATGTTTTCCATATTCCTAAATTTAGCATCTTGTCTTTGACTTACTCATATTGATTGTCACTGGCACTCTATTCCAGTGTTGAATTTCTTCCTGATGGGTTGACATTTTAAATTCGCACACATCTCCTTTTTTGCTCTTGTAACATTTTTGTTGTTTAAAATATCTGGTGTCACATTAGCATGGCCACTCCAGACCTCTTTTGGTTGCCATTTGCATGGCATGTCTTTTTACATACTTTTGCTTTCAATTTATTTGTCTTTGGATGTAAAAATGAGTCTTTTAATAGGGTACATTATGTCAATTTCTAAATACATTTTGTCAATATCCGAGTTTCATTACAATGTTTAATACTTTTATATTAAAATATTACTAATACGGAAAAATGAACTTCTGCCATTTTATTATTTTTGTTCTATATATCTTTAATTACTCCACTGCTTGATACTTTGTTGTTTCATTGCATTTTGCAGTGCACTGTTTTGAATTTATTGTTTGATTTTCTTTATTTTTAAGTTATTTTTGAGTAATTACACTGGAAATTACAACAAACCTCTTAAACTTATAAAAATCCATTATAATGAATATTAATTTAGTTATAATAGTGCATAAAAATTGTCCTCCTGGGGCTGGAGCGGTGGCTCAGCGGTTTCAGCTCTTGCCTGGCAAGCACGAGGACCCGGGTTCGAACCCTAGCACCACTTACACAACGGAGTGTTGGAGCAGTGAAGGCCATGTGAAAAACTAAATAAAATTGTTTCTCTCTTTAAAAAAATAATGTCCTCCTATGTGATAGATCCCTTCTCTTTTCTGTAGTTGTCACAGGTATCTTTATACACTGTGTCCTAATTTACAAAGGTATAATTAGCATTTTATTCATTTTAAGAAATACACAGAAAGAGTGGAGTTAAAAACTAAAATACAACACTTTCTTTCTTATTTACTTATGGAATCGCCTTGACTTGTGCCTTTTATTTCTTCATATTGCTTCCAGTTACCTCCTACTGTCCTTATATTTCCACTGGAAGGACTTTAGCCTTTCTTACGGGATAGCTCCACTAGTGATAAATTCTATCACCTTTGATTTATTTAGCAAAGTCTTAATTTCTCCATTGTATTTGGAAGACATTTTGCTAGATACAACATTATGCTTGGATGCTTTCTCTTGCAGCACTTTAAAAATGGCATGTTGCTGCCATTGATATTCATATTTTTGCCAAGAGTTTGAATATTCCTGTACATGATGACTTCTTCTCTCTTGCTGCTTTCAAGACTAATATATTTGTCTTTAGAAAATTTAATTATATTACAATGTAGTTCTCTTGGAGTTTATTGAGTTTCTTGGATGTATAGTAATGCACCTTTCATCATATTTGGGAAGTTTTGGCCATTAGTTCTTCTAATATGTTTTCTTCATCTTTCCTTCCTATCTTTCTAACACTCTTACTATTTGTATGTTGGTGCATTTGATGATCTCTCAGATACTTTAAATGTTCTTTTTCTCTCTGGCCCTAAAATTGTATAATTTTGATTTATCTTCAAGTTTACCAATTCTTTTTTTCTGCCTAATTAAACAAACAAACTTGCAAATCTTTTTAGCTACAGAGTTTCTCTTTGGTTCTCCCTATTCAAAAATTTCCATCTTCTTATTGATATTCTTATTTATTTCATCTATTTTTTATTTCTTTTTATTCTTTACATAAGGTTTTCTTTAACAATTTCAGCATATTTAAGGCAGTTTCCTGAAAACATTTGTTTGGTAAGTCCAATGTCTGTGTTTCCTCAGGGATAGATTTTATTAATTTCCCCCATGAATAGGCCATACTTTCTCATTTCTTTGCATGCTTTATAATTCTTAACCTTATTTATTTATTTGTTTATTTATTTATTTATTTATTTATGTACAGGGGATGAACCCGGGAGTGCTTAAACACTGAGCCACATCCCCAGCCCATATTTCTGAATTTTAAAGTGTGATAATGATACAAGTTTTATTTCCACTCATCATGGTTTGATTTATAATTTTCTGAAGAGCTTCATTTATTTGTCTGGTGAATTTTCTGTATATTTTGTACAAACTATATTCTTTGTTATGTGTGGTTTCTGAAGTCTGTTTCTTTTGCTTATGGCTAGTCAGTGGTTTTGTTTTGCTGTTTAGGGTGATTTTTTTTCTTTTGGTTTTATAACTTTTTTATTGGTGTATGGTTTACAAATGAAGTGTGCCCCAGGAGCTCAGGTGTGAGGCAGTGCAAGAAATTTCAGAGGCAAAATTACTGTTTTATGAGTGTGAAAACCTAATCAGTGTAAGCTGCTGATGGTAATTAACTGGGTGATAACTGAAGAAAAATGGAGTGTGGCCGGAGGTAAGTCTTTGAGGACATATATTTGGGGTATAAATTTTGTCCCTGGCCTGCAGTATCTCTTTCTCCCTCTCTTTGCTTCCTGGTGCCATGTCCTGAATTGCTTTTCTCCACCACACTCTTCAGCCATGATACTGTACCTCACTTGGGGCCAGAGCAATGGAGTTGGCCATCTATGGACTGAGACCACTAAAACCATAAGCCCCAAAATAAAGCTTTCCTCCTCTAAAATTGTTCTTGTTGGACTTTTTGGTCACAGATCCAAAAAGCTGACTAAAACAATCAGTGAATTTTAATTATGCAAAATGGTGGGTTTCATTGGGGCATATCAGTCAAGAGATTTCCCTGGAAACCTAGAGGAAGAAAAGGGAGGGTAAAAAGGAGGACTAGAGAAAGAGAGAAGAGAAAGGGGGATGGAGAAAACAAGAAAATTTTCTCATAGTCTTTGCACTGGTTCTGCATTGGGGCAATCATCTATGCTTAGTCAGGTTATTACTCTTCATTTTCTGCTTGCATTGAGATTAACTATCTGCTAGAGATGAAAGCCCAGGGTCTTTTAAGGTCTTTTCTGTGCATTCGTCTGCCCTGGGAATGTATGTGGCTTTCTAAACTCCCCAGCATACACTGACACTTTTCGATGGCCTAATTTTCCAAAGAAATTGCTTTCACAGCTTTTCTCCTAGGCTTTCAGAACGTTTGTTGTTTGCATCAGCTGAAATATCTTGCCCCAGATAGCATCACATTGTTCATTTGATTTATAATGTTTTAAAGGAATGTCTTCTGCTAAGCCATTTTTCTACCTTGAGAGTTCTGAATGAAGCGAAACAAAGGCAATATACCTTTTGACTGTCCATCAAGAAGTTCCAAGACATCGAAAATTCAAACATGATAATAATATCAATCATTCAAAATAAACTCTGCCCTGCTATTTCCAGAACCAAGAACCATGGTCTACTATTAAAAATCTAGGCTGCCATCTTCAAGACCGCCCCTGAGCTAGGGTGGCTAGGTGGAGTCAAGGACAAGTATTTTAGTCGGTTTTTCCATTGCTGTGACTAAAGACCCAACAAGAACAATTGTAGGAAGAAGAGTTTATTTAGCAGCTCACAGTTCCAGAGGTCTTAGATTATGGAAGGCTGGCTCCATTCCTCAGAGCTCCATGTGAGGCAGAACATCATGGCAGCAGGCATGGCTCAGTGAGCAGAGAGTTCAAGGCATCACAGCAGGAAGCACAGCGGAGAGGGAAACTCCACACCAGATACAGAATATATACCCCAGAGTCACACCCCCAATGACCCACCTCCTCTCGCCACACCCTACCAACCCACAGTCGCCAGTTAATTCCTATAAGGGATTAAGTCACAGATTGGGTTAAGGCTTTTATAACCCAATCATTGCACCTCAGCCTTTCTGAATTGTCATATGTGAGCTTTTGGGGAACATCTTACATTCAAATCATAACAACGAGTAAAAGTACTGCAAACCTTTTCCTATCTTTATATTACCTTGTTATTGTTTCAGCATCTCCCTGGTATTGTGAAGCAAAAAAACCACATTTTTAATAGATTTTTTAAAAAAAGAATCTGTGACAAAGATATAATAATTTAACAGTGCAACTCAGTTGCCTTAGTTTCTCTTAATTTTCCCTTGCCTAAATTCGCTCATGAAAATCCCTTTGTCTTCTAACTCTTAAAACATGGTGCTTTAAATTTCTCTTCTTGGCCTTTTGTTCTCAAGCTTTGTCTTTAAATGTTCCATTCACTCTCATATTTATCTATTATTCTTACCCAGCAACTCAAATGTGTATCTCCACATTTTCCTGAGCTTCACCTTCGTATTGTCAACAAATGTACCCAATATGGCGAATACTTAACTTACATTACACCTATCATAATCTGCACATCTGGCCATTAATTTAGCTGTCTAATGTCTTCATATTTCCCTCTTCACACTTATGCATTATGAAAATCAACTCTTGTATCAAATACTTTTGTTTCTATACCATAGTTTCTGAAATCTTTTTAAAAAGAGAGAGGAGGAGGATAAAGTGAGAGAGAGATAGAGAATCAAATTCATCTGTTTATTTTTTCATCTGACCTTTGTTTCTCCAAAACTTAGTTGTGTCTGTGGTGCTGGGGTTTGAACCCAGGTCCTCACACATGCCAGGCAAGTGCTCCAAGAACTGAGCTACCACCACTCCAGCTCCTGTAACTTCTTTTATTGCACTTATTATACTATAAGCCCCATACCTAACTCAACACTTAATAGTGAAAATAATGTTGGTGAAAATTGGTGAACAGTAGTACTAAGCCAATTAACGTTGTAATATTATGTTGTTATCCATAGGTGGCAGCAAGCTCACATATTCTTATTTGTACTTATGTGGCTTTGGTTTTTATTTTTTAAAAAAGCATGAAACTGTTACATTTGTATAAAAAGTTTTCCTTGAAAACACATATTATCAATTCCCTCAGGTTCAAATGTATAGCTCTAACTCATTTTAAAAGCTACAAAATAGTACACACTTTCGGCACATGATAATTGATTCAGGTTTCCCACTTGATGAACAAGTTAGTTTCATCCTTTCAAAGTCCTCTTCTCTAAAATGCTCCCATTCAGATGTTTTATAATTTTTTATGTAATCCTTTTAGCTTTATGGACTTTATATTTAAATTAGAAAATTCTAAGTGAAAGATACATTTATGTTTTAATATTCCTTATGAATTTCTGAGAAACAAGCCTTCCCAATAAGTAATATATGATAATTTACCTTTACTCATGTTGGCACCAAATAGTATTCTTCTTAAATTTGTAAATATGATGCATGAGTAAAGATATTCCTATGTTGCTTTAACTTGAATTTCTCTAACCATTGGTGAAAATAAGAACTCAAAATATTAATTGATCTTTTGAAGTTCATCACCTGTCATTTTTTCTTTCCATTTTTATTTTTGGCTGTCTTTTTTTATCAGTTTATAAATACACTTGGCATGCTCTGAATAGAAGCATTCAATTTACCATATTTGTGGATATTTTGTTATTCTTCCATGTCATTTTTTCTTTCCATTTTTATATTTGGCTGTCTTTTTTATCAGTTTATAAATACACTTGGCATACTCTGAGTAGAAGCATTCAATTTACCATATTTGTGGATATTTTGTTATTCTTCCATTTGTCCTTTGAAACACAACCTCTAATTTTCAAAACATATGAAGGCTGATAAAACTTATGACAAATGAAAGGATTATCCAACATGTTTCAGTGAGTCAACTGTATTTCAGTAAGGTGAGGCAAGAATTATTTTTCACCTGCTCTTGTAGTGTGATATTAATTATGTAGATTTGTCTTACCATTTTAAAGAAAGCTTGCATTTCTGGGGTTTACATTTGTTCATGACATGTCATACTTTATTATTTGACTTCACTTGATAGAATTATTTCATAAATTTTACACCAATAATCAGAAGAGATACTATTGGCAAAGATGGGACAATGCCAGCCCTGGGATTTGGGTGCTGGAGATTGAACAGAAAGCTGAGGTGTAGAAATCAATGATTTGATGTCTAAGTTCATGGGTATTCATTTATGTCTAGGTACAAAAAAAGATACTGTGGATTTGGCCTAAGGACGTTTCTTGGTCAAACCCTATTTGAGTGTGTGTGTGTGGGTGTGTGTGTGTGGGTGTTGAGAGAGAGAGAGAGAGAGAGCATGTGTATGTGTACGTGTGACCTCATTTCATTTTATTTATTTTTTAAGTGCTAGGGATCAAACCTAGGTCGTTGGTTATGCTAGGCAAGTGTTCTGCCACTGAGCTGTATCCAGAGCCTCTGTTATTTAATAACTTTCAAATACATTTAAAATTGATGATAAATTGAATAAATCAATTCTCAGTAATAACAATAAACAATTCTCAGTCTATTTATTACTATCAGACATTTTGTTAATCAAATCTATCATTTTCATCTGTTTGTCATATAGATTATTTCTTGAAACAAATACTAAGTGTTCAGATAACTTGAATTTATATTCCCTTTTAAAATTAATTAACATTTTTCTCTGGATGGACCTATAGCACACAACACATGCTCAATAAAGATTTGTTGAATTAATAACTGACTTTTTAAGTGTATTTGAGGTGCAGAATTACAAAAAACATAAATCTAAATATTGAAATAGATATACAGAACACAGAAAGTACAATCAAACTCTATATACAACCAAAAGAAGTCTAAAATGCTATTAATTACTAAAGGAAACACAAATACTTAAAACATTAAGGCAAACAAGATAATCAAAAGACAAACTCATGTTTTGAAGATTTGTAGCTGCGCTTATTTTTTTCTAAGCTGCATACAAGACAGATTTATTTCTAAAAAGAAAAAAAAAGCCAAGGAAATGAAAAAATATGCTACCTTTCATTTTATCTCTATCTGTATGAATGTAATTAGAAAGGGCTGATAGATGCTGAGGGTTTACGTTTTGTTTCTTTTTTGAATATACTATATTTTAAAGTGTTTTTCATTATTTTGAATTAAAGAAGTTGGAGTGGGGACCTAGACTTTTAGTAGAGATCTCTTTCACAATAGCAAAAGTCTAACAGATACCTAAAAAGTATCATAGACAGAAATTAATTTGTTGATTTTTTGTAAGGATAACATATTGCTCAACAATAATCTATAATGGTACAAATAATGGTGTTTGAAATTAAATTACTGATAATCAAAATCCATTTGTTCACTGGATACCTGAAATTAATAAAGGCACTGTTTTAGTCAGGTTTTTCATTTCTGTGACCCAAGGACCCCACAAGAACAATTTTAGGAGGAAGAGTTTATTTGGGGGCTCACAGTTTCAGAGGTCTTAGTCCATAGGTGGCTGGCTCCATTCCTTGGGGATCATGGTAAAGTTGAACATCATGGTGGAAGGCATGTCTCCAAAGACCAGAGAGAGGAACTTCCCACTAGATACAAAATATTTTCCCCAAAGGAACACCCCCAATGACTCACCTCCTCCAGCCACACCTTATTGGCATACAGTTACCAGTTAATCCCTATCAGGGGATCAATTTACTGATTTAAGTTACAGCTCTCCTAACTCAGTCATTTCACCTCAGCCTTCCTGGATTGTCTCACACAAGCTTTTGGGGGACACTTTTTGTAACCATAACATGGATTTTAAGTAAAAGAATTTCTATAGAAAAACAGCAAATAAATAAATAAATAAACAAAAAACACCAACAACAAACAAAATAGAACCATGCATTTTAGAGCAGCATAGAAGGGTGCAATGAGCATCTGCATGCAAAGGACATTGAAGAGCACAGATTACAAAATAACTGTTGATAGTGCAGGAGCGGAGCAGGTCAACCATGGGTCCCAACCAGATATC
>PVKS010003333.1:0-16780 GCA_004027875.1 Aplodontia rufa | reverse complement strand
TTTATTATATTGATTCTGCCTAACCATGAACATGAAATGTTTTCCCATCTACTCAGAACTTCTGCAAACTGGTTCAGCCACTATGGAAAGCAGTGTGGAGAATCCTCAAAAAATTAAGAATGGAACCACCTTACGACCCAGCTATCCCACTCCTGGGTATTTTCCCAAAAGAGTTAGAATCAGCATATTATAGTGATTTGGCTTCCTCAATGTTTATAGCAGCTCAATTTACTATGTAGCTAGACTATGGAACCAACCCAGATGCCCCTCACTCGACGAGTGGATACAAAAATTTTGGTATATTTATACAATGGAATACTACTTGGCCTTTAGAGAAGACGATATTATGGCTTTTGATATCAAATGGATGGAGATGGAAAGAATTATGCAAAGTGAAGTATCCCAATCTCAGAGACTCAAGGGCCGAATGGTTTCTCTCGTCTGTGGATGCTAGAATATATGGGGAAGCAGTATGTTAGACAGCTAACCTAACAATACTTCAAATTGAATGACTCTCAGAGTAATAGGGGGATGGCTCCCTAGGATACTTGGAGGCGTAGGGAGGGGGGATGTGGAGGGGGAGGGTGTACGAAGAACTCATAGGAGACTGGAGAGTTGTAATATGGTAATATCCTGGAAGCTGATGTCATTCCTCCACTAGATACCCATTTAATGCATGAGTTCTTCTGGGGGAAACTGCAGCAGGTGAAACCCAAGGTGGTCATCCATGTTTTGGCATTACCCCTGGATAACAAAGTATATATACATTGATTACTGTTGGTTTGATAATGTTTCCCCCTCAAATGTATCTCTATATACTTCTAATAAAAAATAAAAATAAAAAAGAGCCTTTGTTATAACTGGTGACATCATCTACTCAAAACTTTTAGGATTTTTACCATAGAAAAATTTACTTAAAGAACGTTAGTCTACAGTTTTAGTTGAAGATGAAATGGAAGTTCTACGACAGCTGCCGACTGGCAACCATGTATCTTATTAGTAGGGCAGACTTTGCCAAAGAAATATTGCTTTGAGATCAAGGGCAATAATGCAAAACTTATTTCAATTTTAGATTTTTTGGAAAACCCTTATGTAACATTTCCTTGCATACATTTGTCTATCAAGGCATGCTTCATAATTTATTTCTTTTTTTTTTTAAAGAGAGAAGGACAGTGAGAGAGAGAGGCAGAGAGAATCAGTTTTTATTGAGTTCTTCACATGGCCCTCATTGCTCCGAAACCTAGTTGTGCACGTGGGTCCTGGGGCCTGAACCTGTGTACTCGCAAATACCGGGCAAGCGCCGTATTCACCGAGCCACTGCTCCAGCCCCCATAATTTATTTCTTATATGTACCTATGTTATTTGGTGAGTCAAGTTTTTCTGTACTTGTTACAATAAAAATAAAAATGTTTAATTTATTTAATATCATATATGTTGATTTTGTGCATTCAACTATACTTTGCAAATTGAGACTCAAATAGCATTCTTTCCATAAAGAATTATTTTCCTTCTTTGAAAGTTTTATTTCTGCATTTGAAAAAATAAAACTGGAGGGACAAAGACATAAGTATTGATATTTATAAGTCAACACTGATTTTAAATTTTATATCTGATTATGTAAAATTTATTGACTCCTATAACCTACTACAGACTATATTAGTTATACAAACTACTAGTTGTTAATATATATTGTATTAAATATATTATTTTATATATTCTGTATTTTAAAAGAAATTTTAAAATGATGCAATATTTTTATGCCTGTCATTTGTGTTTTTCTGAACAAGAAATCATATGATTTTATCAAACCAATTTTTTAGGAGTCTGAGACACAAACTCACATATACAAACACAAACATACAATTAAAAATTTCTACTCAGTGCCCTTGGGATGCCTCAACTTTTAAAAACTATTTCCTCAAAGGTTTCTTGACCTTCCAATTCCTAATAAGCAAGTTCTTAACTTTCCTGCTTGGCCCATTTTCCCCACACTTTGTCGAATACTATTTTGATGCATTCTATTCTTTATCATGGGTTATCTCTTTTAATTCTCCAAATCATAAATGTGTGTCTCCAGTCCTTATCTTTGCCTGAGCTTCAGATTCATACAACCAACCTCTGAGTCTGACATGACTAGAACTTAATTCATTGCCTACCACCCACAAGGTAGACTGTTGTTCATGATTGTTCATGATTTGGGATGAGTAAATTTGCAGCCTGTACTCCTCACACTTCTTGCTTTACAAATATATGTTATTAAAATTGAACTCTCCTATTTCAGTGTACATTTGTATTAATTTCATAGTATTACTACTATATTTTCTAAGTTTAGTTCTTCTAGTACTCTATGAACTCCAATAACACCTTAAATCCAAAACTTTACTCATTTATCTCCAAATTCCCAATGCCTAAATTCTGGTTTTATTTGTTAAAAATAAAAGTAATTTGAACTGAACCAACTTGAACTAAAATATATCAAAATCTTGCCTCTATCTGACGTTTGCAGCTCATTGGTTTACACTGGGGTCTTGATGCCAACTGTAATGCACTACTCCTATCCATAGGTGGCAGCCAGCTCCTAAAATTAGGGGAAAATGGTCTGAGCAAAAATACAATTGATGGAAGAAGTTAAAACAACATATTTCAATTTATATTTTCTTGTTCGCATGAATGACAACTTCATAGACTCTATTTTTCCAGGAACACTAAGCTAGGAGAAGAGAACACCTTCTGTTCAGCCTGGTGCTCCTAGAAGTATTTTCATATTAACTGCTCAGTACCACAGTGTCCCCTCATTGCCTCATCCCTTCCAGTCTGTTCCAGTGGAAGGTCATCTTGTTGGCCTCTACATCTTCACTGGTCACTCAGAAAAGCTATGAATTTGAATTTTTTAAACTTGGCTTTGGTAACATATTTTTTCCTTGACTAAAGAACATTTTTCTCTGGCTATTCATGGATTATCACTCATTTAATTTGGCTTTTCCTAAAGTACTCATCAGTTAGTTTTTAAGAAATACTAATTTTATCCTGTTATTTATACCATAATAAAAGATAATCTTTTAAAATTAACAAATTTACCAAATTTGTTAATTTAGTCTGCTTTTCTATTTTCTATATAATGTTATCACAGCTTGATATGCATCTTTTCCATACTTACACAATGTTCATTGAAAGCATGGCTGTACACCTGCGTACATGCATGTGTGAGTGCACACACACAAACACGCACACACACTGGCACACAGTGTATTTTTGGTGTATTGGGTTTGTTTTTATAGAAATAGCCTTGTGCTGTATCAATTTGTTTAAATTGTTTTTCTACTTTAAAACAGATGTTGTAAATTTCTCCAGGTCTATGGATATACACACAGTATATTATTTTTAGCAGATGCATGGAAATTCCATAATGTGGCTATATCAGAACCTAGTCAACTTTCTGTTTTCACTGCTAAGTTTGTATCAATTTCTGATAGCTCTTTCCCTCAAATGCCATCAGAAAGATATTTTATAATTTACTCCAAGGAATGGTCCTTTTGTCTCTGTTGAAATCACATGCCAATAGGGACTCCAATGTATTTAGACTTTTAATGATATTGATATTGCCAAATAAATTACTAAAGGGCAACACCAACAAAGATGATAAAAGGTATTTAGATAAATAAACTTTAGCTAAGAACCCTCATGGTCAGTGGAGAAAAAGTAAAAGTTTTCAGGAACAAGACAAAGATGTCTGCTTCTGCCACTGCTATTGAATTCCATAGGGATAATTCTAGACAGTGCAATTAGACAAGAAAGAACATCCAAATTAGAAAGGCTAAAGTAAAACTCTATTTTCACATCCAATAATTCTGCATGTAGATAATAAAAAATCACAAGAAAGCTAGAAAAGCTAAGAAATGTATACAGCAATGTTTAACAATATCAATATATACAATCACCTGGTTTTTTGGAAATTAGTAAAGGGATTCATTTGCAACCACATTTATAGAATGAAATATCTAGAAATAAGCTGAACCAAGGTGTGTGAATCTTATACATTAACAACTATAAAACATTGCTGAAATAAATTAAGACCTAAATGGAAAGCCATCTCATGTTCATGAATAGGAAGGCACAATACAGTTAAGATATCAACCCCCAAAGTGATCTACAGATCTAATGCAATCCTTACCAAAATTTCAATTGCCTTTTTGCAGAAATGGAAAGGCTGATGTTCAAATCTGTAAAAATTGCAAGGCATTCTGAAGTTAAAATATTCTTAAAAAGGAAAAGCAAAGCTCAAATACTCACACTTTCTGATTAAGATTGTGGTGGGCTGCATGTTTGTCTCCCACACCATTCTTGTGTTAAAACTCTAACCTTCAACATATGACACTAAGAAGTGAGTCTTTAGCAGAGGTACTCAGGTTTGGATGAGGTCCTGAGGGAAGATCCTTCCTGATGGGGTTAGTGTCCTTAAGAAAATCAGAGAGAGAGAGACCAGGGCTCACTCTCTGTGCACCATGTGAAGACATAAAAAAAGGAGAACAACTGTAAGCCAGGAAGTCCTGAAAGTCAACCAACCTGGCACCTTTATCTTAAACTTCATGTTTCTAGAACTCTGAAAAAGTTTTCTACTATTTAACTCATCCAGTCTATAGTATTTTGTTACAGCAGCCTGAATTGACTAAAACACAGATTCCATTATGAAGCAACAATAATCAAAGTACTGTGGCACTGGTTTAAGGACAGATACCTAGCCCAATGAAATAGAGCTTAGTTGTTTCTCATTGCTAAGTAGAACTCCATTGTATGTATATATGTATGCACACACACACACACATACACACACACACACACATATATATATACATATGTATATATATATATATATATATTGGGTCTATGGGTCCATAATGTAGCTATTGTAAATTGAGCTGCTATGAACATAGATTTTCTGTGTTGCTGTAATATGCTGATTCTAACTTCTCTGGGAAAGACCCAGCAGTGGGACAGCTGGATCATATGGTGTATCCATCCCTAATTTTTTGAGAATTCTCCACACTGCTTCCCAGAGTGGCTGTATCAGTCTGAAGTTCCACCAATAGTGTGCTAGTGTTCCTATCACCCCACAACCCCTCCAGCATCTGTTAGGAATGAAGACCAAAGGAATAGAATAGAAGACTCTGAGACCAAGCCACAAATCTTTAAACATCTGATCTTTGACAAAGGGGGTCAAACTATAACATGGAACGATGACAGCCTATTCAACAATGGTCTTGAACAAACTGAACAGGCTTTTGCAGGAAGTTGAAATCAGATCCTTATCTATCACCTTGCACTAAAATCAAATCAAAATGGATCAAGGAACTAAAATTAAACCATCTACCATACAATCGCTAGAAGAAAAGTTAGGACCAACACTCCAGCATCTGGGAGTAGGCAAGACTCCTAAAGTGAAAGAATTAAAGTAAAAAATAAATGAGCAGGATGCCATTAAACTAAAAAGCTTCTGCACAGCCAAGGAATTGGTAAAAATTGTCAAGAGACAACCTACAGAATGGGAGATAATCATGGCCTGTGATTCCTCTGATAAGGGACTAATATCCAAAATTTACAAAGAACTCAAAAAACTTAATAACAAAAACACAAAATAACCCAATCAACAAATGGGCCAAAGAGCTAAATAGATGCTTCTCAACAAAGGAAATTGAGCAAGCCAATGAATACATGAGAAAGTGTTCTAAATCATTAGTAATCAATCTAAATCACTAGAAAAGCAAATCAAAGCTACATTAAAATTTCACCTCACTCCAGTCAGATTAGCTCTGCCATTCTGATGAAATTAGTCAGTCCTCCACATCAGTAATATCCACATCCTTGGATGCAAGGAAATGTCTCTGAAAAACTTGCATCTTTACTCAACATATACACAGTCTTTTGGAGTAATTACTCCATAAGTATACTATTTACATATTAATTATTATAAATTATTTAGAGGTGACTTAAAGTGTACAGGAGGATGTGAATATATTACATGCAAATACCATTATGCTTGAGCATCTATCATTGTAACATTTCTGGGGGTCCTGGAACCAATCTCTCATAGACACAGAAGGATGATTGTATTACAAACTCTTTAGTTCTCATTCAAAAATATTCTGGGTTGAGTGATAAGTTATATAGTCTTCCTCCTTATAATCAATGTATATCAAAACTCTTCTGTCCTTTGTTTTCTTTCAATCTTCCTTTTCCATTTTTCTGATTTTCAAAAAATTTGGACTATCCTGAAAATAAGTATTCAGTAATATAAAGAGTTAAACATATTGACTTCAAAAGACCATAAAGATTCAAAATAAAATAATGCCAAGAATAAGGTCAACACAGGCAGGGAATAACATAAGGTTTCTTGTGGCTTGTTTATATGAGCTATGAATATGTTTGGGGCTTCAAAAGCAGAAACAGAATTCACAGTACTAGTGAGATAAAAAAATACATCAATAGCTCAGTGCAAAAGATGAATAAAAGACATTGAGGGCCCAAAGGAACCTAATCTAAGTGAATGTTTTCTGACAGTTAGACTTTGGAGGGGATCATATAGGACCTTATTGATGATATGTGAAAATAGGGGTCCTTAAACTCCTCCCCTTCTTTAAGGTACCTGGAATGGAAACTGAGAGGAGAGCCAATTCTCAGTGTTTGGGGGGATTAAGTTTGGGATCAGGGACCCCCCTCCAGCAGCTGAGGGCCTCTCTCATCCCCTTATGTTTTCCTGGGGTGAATTTTCCAGGGGCTCTTACTCCTTGGAGGCCTTGTAGACCATAACGTCTATCACCCTGTTGCTCTAGTGAAATTCATTGTCATACCAGAAAATAAGCTTGACAAAGTGGTCACTGAGGGTAATGCCAGTCCCAGAAAGAATATATCACTGTTACAGTTTCAGGAGATGACCTGGTCCTCAGCATATCCCAGGATGCCCTTGAGGGGACACTTTGACACCACCTTCACCACCTTCCTGATGTCATCTTACTTGCCAGGTGGCAGGTCAGATCCATGACTCACACACTGTAGGTGTGCACACAGAAGACCATGCTAGGGAGCTTCCCATTCAGTTCAGGTCTGATCTTACCCATGGCCATTGAAAACCCAATGGATATGAGGATGATATTCTGGACAGTGCCATGACCATCAGGCCACAGTTTTCTGGAGGAATCATTCACATTGTTCTTAGTGGCAGCGATGGCATGGACTGTGGCCATAAGTCCATCCACAATCCAGAATAGTCAAGGATGACCTTGGTGAGGGGGGACTAAGCAGTTGATGGTGCAACAGGCATTGCTGATGCTCTTGAGGGAGTTGTACTTCTTATAGTTCACACCCATCAAAACAGGGGGGCATTAGCAGAAGGGATTAAAAAATGACCCTTTTGGCACTGCCCTTCAAATGAGCCCCAGCCATGGGAGTGAACAAGCCAGTGGTGAACTCCACAGCACATTCAGCACACATTTCATGTTGGCAGGATCTCACTTCTGAAACATGGAGTTAGACGTTTTATTGATGACAAGCTTCCCATTCTTAGCCTTGACTGTGCCATTGAATTTACCAGGGGTAGAATCAGGTTGGAACGTGTAGACCATGCAGTTGAGGTCATCCAAGTGGTCATTGTTGGTGATAATATTCTCTTTGCCAGAGTGGAAAGTAGGTGACCAGACACCTGATAAAGCCAAATCTGTTCACTCTGACCTTCACCATTATGCCTGAGGGACAAGGTTGGCACTGCATGAGATGAAAAGGTACAATTTTTTGTTGTGAAGGGAGGAGCAGAAAGCTGATATTAATGTTTTTTAGTTCAATATCTCCTATATACCATACATGATTAGATGAACAAGTCAGTTTCTAGATCTCATGAAAATAATGTTCAAATAAGTAAAACAGATAATTGACAAGTAAATAATTTTATTTCATTCGGTTTTAAAGGAAATGAAGCTGGACCTAGTGTTAGATATTCAGATAGAATCATTCAAGCAAAATTTGTTGAAACTAAGAATAAAGTAGACAAGTGGCAAAGACACGATGGCCTTTTGCATAAAATAACACTCCCTCTGAGAATTGGAGACTTGATCCAATAATCGAGCAAAGAGTGATTTGACTTACAATTTTGTAATGAATGCCTAAAAATGATTCTGAGTCTCCACTTTGACTTCATAATTTGCTCACTTTTACATTTACTATCATCTCAGGAAAGCTATATTCATATTAGGGGTGAAGTAATGAATGTCTAAGGTAGAAAATTGAATCTATGAGAAATGGAAACAAATTATTGAGTGATAGCCACCAAAAATATTTAATATACATTCTCCAAGAATTTTTTATGTGTGACTGATTACTGACATTTGACACCACTGTACTACTATTCATGTGTTTTGTAGCTTACTTCTTCCTTTTTATAAATTATTATTATTGTTTTAATAGATGAAATATCATTACCTTTATAGATATCCTCTTCTACATCACTTGTATGGGTGATACGAATGTAGTATTTAATTTTAAAATATTTGCCAGGCATGGTGACACACACCTGTAACCTTAGAAACATGGAAGTCTGAGGCAGGAGGACTGCAGTTTTGAGACCACCCCAAGCAACATGGTAAGACCCTGCCTCAAAAATATTTCAAACTATTTCAAAGGAGCTGGGAATGTAGCTCAATGGCAGAGCACCCCTGGGTTGAATTCTCAGTACTGCCAAAAGAAAAAGAAAGAAAATATTCTATTTGTCCTTATGTAGGTTAATTAGAGCTATTGAAAACTTTTGTAATTTAATGATTTTTCTTTGATACTTAATGACTGTTACAGTTTGATTATATTGTGTTTATCAATTTAAGGGATTATTACAAGCAGAAAATCCTGCTAAATTATTGGCAAGGATATTTGGAAGTGAACTTTCTGAGTGTTAGCAAAGTAGAAAATTGTACAGCATCAGAATTATTTTTGAAGATTTTCTACTCAAATTTCAGCTTAAACATATGTAAGTGGTCTTGTATGTTAATTAAGATAATAGAATAGTTAGAAACAAATTTTAGGATGCATTGCTCACTACATATGCACCCCAAATGCCAACAGAAATGACCTTTAAATACTTGATAGTAATGTGATTAATAGTTTGTAAAGCACCAATACTTAAAGTAAATAAATTTTTCATTACATATGTCTAACGCACATAATCTTTTTTTAAATGACAGAAGTTAGATGTTATATGACATGAATGACAGCACTTGACTTGCCTAGTTTTTTTTTTTTTTTTCTTTTTGAGCTGGAAAATTTCAAGGAAATTTGACCAATTCTGGCATGCTGGGGTGCAGGCAATGCTTTTGCTTCAGTGCTTCCTTTGTATTCTGGGGAGGAATAACCCACCATATGTGGTAGAGCCTTTCAGCAGGACTCGCTCCTTCCTATTTCTGGGGAGTTTTGTTGCAGTGAAATAGCCCAAAGCAGATGCTTCAGACCAAGAGACAAGCAATGGTTCTGTAGTGGAAAAGCGAAGGTTAAATAAGTCTGGGCCCCGCTAGCATAATAAAACCTGAGTTCTCCCATTTTTCTGAGTGCTATTTCCCAACCAGCCTGTTTGCCATAACATATTGGTTCCCTGACTGGGAAGCATGCAACCAGGCTGGCTTTTTGCTGCTTTCCTGGGGGCAGCAGGTGCACCTCAGGTCAAATGATAAGGAGCCCACTGGAAGTTCTGGGATCTTCTCCATCTGGGGGACCCACACGTCCAGACAGCAACCTTCACCAGGACTCGTGGGAGACTTGGGACCAGCTCACCAGGCCTTTCTTCAGGTAAGATAAATTTCAGGACCTCAGTCAGGCCTGTCCCTATGGACAGGAGAAACTGAACACCATTCAAGGTTACCTATAAAAGGAGCCATCAGTTCCCTGTATCTGAATTTGTATGAATCGGAATGAAGTCTACCTATAAGGAGCCACCAGTTATCAGTATTTAATCTGTATGAATCGGAATTAAGGCTGCTCATAGGGAGTAACAGGGACTTCCTGGAAGAGGGAAGAATGGTAATAGCCTCTGGTGTGAGTTGTGAATGAATGAGCCCCTTGATTAACTTTTGTCTCAGGTTCGAGTTTGTGGCTCCCAAACCCAAAGCTATGGAGTCCAATTGGACCCTAACCTATGTTGTGGTAATCTCATAAGATCTAGGCTGAGCCTCATGGGGGTCACTGGTTCCAGGTTTATTCAGACTCATTATGGCAAAAAGAAACCCAAGCCCCCTACGGAATGTGACAGTGGGCATTAAAATGGTCTTTTCTTTGGACGGGGCACCCACCCTTTGTTTGTCTTTGCATGACTGATGCAGGGAGACAAACATATAAGATAAAAAAAATAGTAAACATCCTTATCCAGTACGAGTGGAAAATCCTCAAAATTTACAGTCTTAATGTGTGTGCTTAAAATTTTTAAGAAAGGTTACTCTGGAAATTATGGGGTTAAATTGACTACTCTGTAAACTAGAAGACCAGCTCATGGCATTGATTGGCTACAAGAGGACATCCTCCACCTAATCTATAACAGGCTCTATTTTAATTTCTAAAGGGTTATATCTGGTAGAAATTGTGATGAACATCTGTAACTATGTTTATTTCCTATCTTTAGAAATCTGATGCCTTGATGTCAGCTAAGCGGTTGCAATGCCCTGTTCTTGTCTGTTTTATGTTGTGTGTGCACTAATTGATTTATAGATAAATGAGTACTTACAAATTTAAAAAATGGATCCAAATACCTTTTAGTTCATGTTACTTAAATTAAAAAGCAGGGGAGTGTTCATCTAAATTGGTTAAAGATGCCTTTAAAATTGCTAAACCACATATGGCCATAATACTGTGAAAGTTAGTCCTTTTTCCAGATGCAAAAATAAAATACAGCTAAAATGATAGGAGCCACTGCAATGGCTTCCACACTCCCCTTCTGCTTTAAAAAAAATGGTCAAAGACTTTTGGCCTTCCATGCTCAAAATAGCTTTCCCTGTTTCTTTGCTACCTGCCTGATATCCATCTGAAACATAAGCTACATGAGTAAGTCCTCAAATCAGTTAGAGACAAAAAAAAAAAAAAGTATCCATTTTCAAATAAGCCTCAATGGCAGAATAGCAGCAAGAGTTATATTGAAAATATAGAATGGGCCACACTGCTATGAACAGCTAACCAAAAGTGTGAGCTCTAAAAATGTTTCAGGAGCAATGGACATTGCTCCTAAGGATTTTCTTTCATAGGAATAACTGACTTAAAGGGTTAACTGGATTTGTTTGCTATCTTGGTTTCCATGAGTGACTCAAAGTTAAAATTTAAAAATAGGTAAATTAAATTTAATATAAATGAGATTAATCTCAATTTGTTTTGTTTGTTTTTCTAAACAAGGTTACCTAAGAGTTTTTTTTAAAGTGGTTCAAGGTAGTCTTGCATATTGGAGGGAATAGTTATTATATATTCATGCACACATAGATATTGATAAAAAGTTAAGCCTGAACCTAGTCCAGGATTTTCTCCCCTTCATCCATTCATTCCCTGATCTCACGTCTTCTCTGTAACACTCCCATGATACAGAGAGAAATGAACATGTAGATGTATGTAAATTATTGATTTTTCTGAGTTTATATGCCTGCCTGAGTATAGTTTGGCTACTCATGGGTCTCACGTGTATCCAGCCTTATTGATAACCAATCTTTTCCTCCGTCCTCTTCCTCTCTCCCTCACTGCTCCCCCCAACTTCATAGTTAAGGTTTCCCCACTTTATGTGAAAATTCGGCTTTGGTGGGTTTATTAATTAAACTTAGCTAACTTTCATTGTATTTAGGTTTTAGCCTAGCTTCCACATATGAAAGAAAATATTTAGCTCTAAAGTCTCTGTGTTTGGAATATTTCACTCAATATGATTATTTCCACTTCCATCCATTATCACTTTTTCTAGAGGCAGAGTAGAATTCCATTGTATTTGTGTGTGTGTGTGTGTGTATGTTTGTGTGTGTGTGTGTGTGTGTGATAGTGTTTGGATCCATTCATCCAGTGAGAGGCGTCTGGGTTGGTTCCGGGTTGGTTCCACAGTTTAGCTATAGTAAATTGAGCTGCTATAAATATTAACGTAGCTGTGTCCCTGTAGTATGCCATTTCTAGCTCTTCTGGGAAAATACCCAGAAGTGGGATAGCTGGATCATAAGGTGGTTCCATCCCTAGTTGTTTTGAGGAGTCTCCACACTACTTTCCAGAGTGGCTGTACCAGTTTGCAGTCCCACTAAAAATGTGTCAGTGTTACTTTCTCCTGACAACCCCTCTAGCATCTGTTATTGTTCATATTCTTCATTTTTACCATTCTGACTGGATTGAGGTATAATCTCAGGTTTGGATTTGCATTTTTCTGATTCCTAGTGATATAGAACATTTTCTAGTATATTTGTTGTGAGACGTTTCTGTTCAGTTCTATAGCCATCTATTGATTGGATTATTTGTGGTTTTGGTGTAAAGTTCTTTGAGTTCTTTGTATATTTTGGTTATTAGTCCCCTGTCAGAGGTATAGCAGGCAATGGTATTTTCTAATTCTGTCAGTTCTCTTGACACTCTTGACTAATACTTTAGCTGTGCAGAAGTTTCTCAGTTTAATGGCATCATACTCATTGATTCTTAGCTTTAATTCTTGCACTATGGGAGTCTTATTAAGGAAGAGGGTGCCTACACCAATGTGGTAGAGTGTTTTAATCTTATTTTTTCTTCTAGCAATTGTATAATTCTTGGTTTAATTCCTAGTTCTTTGATCCACTTCAATTTGACATTTCTGTGGGATGAGAGAGAATGATCTAATTTCAATTGTCTGTATATGGCTGTCCACTTTGTCCAGCACCATTTGTTCAACATACTGTTTTTCCTTCATGGTATATTTTTGCCCCCTTTGTCAAATATCAAATGATTAATTCTTGTGGGTTTGTCTTAGTGTCTCCTCTTCTATTCCACAGGTCTTCATGTCCTTCTTGATACTAATACCATGCTGTTTTTGTTACCATAGCCCTATAGTATAATTTCAGGTCAGGTATTGTGACACCTACTGTTCCATCTTTCTTGCTTAGTAATGTTTTGTCAATTCTGGGTTTCTTGTTATTCCAAATGAATTTGAGAATTGCTTTTTCTATATTCCTGAAGAATGTCATTGGTATCTTGGTGGGCATTATGTTGAATCTGTATAAGGCTTTCTGAAAAATGGCCATTTTAACTATATTAATTCTGCCTAACCAAGAACATGGAATGCTTTCACATCTTCTCAGGCCTTCTTCAATTTTATTTTCAACCTTTGATAATTTTCATTGCAGAGGTCTTTTATATCTTTGGTTAGATTAATGCCTAAATATTTTATTATTTTGAAGTTATTATGACTGAGACAGATTTTCTTATTTCTTCTGTGGCTGAATTGCTGCTGGAGTACAGGAAAACTATTGATTTATGAGTGCCGCTTTTCTAACCTGCCACTTTGCTAAATTCATTTATAAGCTCCTGAAGTCTTCTGTTAGAGCTTTTTGGGTCTTCTAGATATAGGATCATATCATCAGCAAATAGAGTTAGTTTAACTTCCTCTTTTCCTACTCGAATTCCTTTGATTTCCTTCTCTTGTGTGATAGCTCTGGCTAGGTTTTCGAAGACCCTATTGAATAAGAGTTGTGAGAGCGGACCGCCTTGTCTTGTTTCCAGATTTAGTAGGAATGGTTGCAGTCTTTCTCCATTAAGTATAATGTTGCTGTGGGTTTTTCATAAATGGCCCTTACAATTAAAGTATTTTTCTTTGATCCCTATCTTCTCCAGAGTTTTGAGCATATATGGGTGTTGGATTTTGTCAACGGCCTCTTCTGCATCAGTTGAGATGATCACATGGCTTGTCTTTAATTCTGTTTAAGTGGTGAATCACATTTTTTAATTTGAGTAGGTTGAACCAACCCTGCATTTCAGGAATGAAGCTCACTTGATTGTGATGTATTATCTTTTTGTTGTGTTTTTGGATGTGGTTTGCTATAATTATATTAAGGATTTTTGCATCTATGTTCATTGGGAAAATTGGTCTGTAGTTTCTTTTCTTGATGTGTCTTTGTTGGGTTTTGGTACCAGGGTTATGACTGCCTCATAAAAACTGTTTGGGAAGTTTCCATTCCTTTCAATTTCATGGACTAGCTCACTTAGGAGAGTTGTTAAATCTTCTATAAAGCTCTGGTAGAACTCTGCAGGTCCTAGGCTCCTTTTTGGGAACGCCTCTGATAGCTATTTCAATTCCACCATCTCAGATTGATTTGTTTAGATTTTCAACATCCTCCTTTGTTAATTTGGTAATGTCGTATGTGGTTAGGTATTTGTCTCTGTCTTCCAGATTATCAAACTTGGAAGAGTACAATTTTTCAAAATAGGATCTGATATTCCTCTGGATTCTGGATGAGTCAGTGGTGATGTCTCCATTTTTGTTCATGATTGTTTTGATATGCTTCACTTCATTCTTCCTTATGGTGGGGTTAGCTAGGGGTCTACCAATTTTATTTATTTTTTTGAAGAATCAACTCTGTTTCATTGATTCTTTCTATTGTTTTTTTTTTCTCAATTTCATTGATTTTGGCCTGATCTTGTTTATTTCCTGTCTTGTGTTGGCTTTTGGATTGGATTTTATATGGATTTGTGTTGGAGTATAAGTTTATTTATTTGGGTTCTCTCCCAAATATTTGATGAAGGCACTCAGTACTATAAATTTACCTCTTAAGAATGCTTCATACTGTCCCATAGATTTTGAAATATTGTGTCATCATTCTCATTTGTTTTCAAGAATTTCTTGATTTCTATTCTCATTTTCACTTTGATCCATTCTTCATTTATGAGGGTATTATTCAATCTCCATATATTTATGTACTTTCTTTTGTTTGTCTTGCTGTAAATTGCAAGGATCATGCTGTTGTAGTCTGATAGGATACATGGAATATTAACTTTTTTTGTACTTGCTCAGATTTCCTTTGTGAACTAGAATATGATTTCTTTTGGAGAAGGATCCATGTGCTGTTGAGAAGAAGGTAAAGTCAACCAATTTGGGATGGAATTTTCTTTTACATCCAATTGACTGAGAGAGATTAGAGATATCTTTATTGATTTTTTGCTTTGATGATATGTCTATTATTATGTTGCTGTCAATAAGTGGTTTAATGTCCTTGAGTACTTTGTCCACATATTTAGAAGGGTTGTGCTTAGGGGAATAAATGCTAACTATTGTAATATCTTCTTCATGTAGTGTTCCTTTTAATAAGATATACTGAGCTTCTTTATCTCTCTTGACTAATTGCTGCTCAAAAAAATTTTTTTTTCAGATATAACTACCACAACACCTGCTTGCTTTCTTGGGCCATATGCCTTGCAGGTTTTTTGTTTTTCTGTTTTAGTTTTTTTTTTATTTATTGCTGCTTGTTTTTGCCAACATTTTACCTTCAAACTGTGCCTATCATTTTTGACTGTGAGGTATATGTTTCCTGTAAGCAGCATATTATTAGATTTTATTTTTTGATCCAGTCAACTAATCTGTGTCTTTTTATTGGGGCAAGGAGTCCATTCATGTTCATGGTTAGAATAGTTAAGTAATTTTGTTTCCCTGACATTGTAACCTTTGCTGTATTTTGAGCCATCTTGGATATATTTTAGTGATTATGCTTTTATTGACTTTCCTCAAGTTGTTATTATTTCTTCTAAGTTTTCATCTAGGTTCCTATCTATAGACTCCTTGGCTGGGGAGTTGTGGGTACAGGAGGTTAATTTTTTCCCTTTTTCCTTCTTTCTCAGTGTCAGGGAGTTGAGTCTGAGATATCTCACTGGTTATATCACTTTTGGACTGTATTGATTTGATGTAGATTTTTTATCTCCTCATTTATTTGGCCTGGGGTACAATTTGAATGGTATAGTTCAACTACTAGCTCCCATTCTGTGAATTACTATTCACCTTTACAATTCCCAGTACCTCACAAGAAAAGGGAAAAGAGTGAATACGTACAGCCAATGCATACAATAGTCAGCATTGAACTGTTTACTTTTTTTCTTTCTATATCTGTGAAAAAGTTAATTACAACCTATGAGAGGAGTATAAGATTAGCCGTTATCTTCCATCAGACTATAACTGTCAGACTATTCCCAAACACAAATTTTCAAGTTTGGCATTCACTTCAGATATCCGATACCTCCCTAGGTGAGGATTTGTCAGCAAAGAAGATGTGATAGGAAGGTAGAGAGGAACTTGTGAATTTGGAGCAAGAACAGCAAGAGAGTGGAGATGATGAAGGATATTCTAATAAAATAAAAAGGAAAAAAAAGGAAGAGAAAAGGGGAAAAAAGGTAATAACTTTAGGGGAGGGTGAGAGAGAGAGAGGAATAATGTTTAGTTTTGGCTGGAAGAAAACAAAAAAGGGGGTAGAAACTCACCACTGGGAGGCTATACAGCACAAAATATAATGTGCCAGTCTGCAAAAACAAAAATAAAAACAAAAACTAACCACAGCAAAACAAGCACAGCATAAGAAACCAGAAACAAAAAACAAACAAAACAGATAAAGCAAAAAAAAATAAATGTCTTAATGGAAATTTAGGAGTATTATGGGTTATTTCCACTGCGGAGGTCAAAATAGACAGTGTGAGTTGATGATCAAATCTGGTTCCTGGATGGAGGCACTTTCAGGGTGAGCTTGCTGGAGGGCCTGGCTTTTGCTGTTCTCAGCTGAAAGTCAGTTTCCCAGGAATCCTCCCA
>PVKS010003332.1:0-105236 GCA_004027875.1 Aplodontia rufa | reverse complement strand
GATACTCTCCATTTCTGTAGGAAACCTCTTGACTCTTTTGATTGTTTCCTTGGCAGTACAAAAGCTTTTTAGCTTTATGGCATCCCATTCACTGATTTTTGACTTTACTTCCTTCACTTTAGGAGACCTGTTGAGAAAGTCTTTGCCTACTCCCAAATGTTGAAGTGTTGGACCAATTTTGTCTTCTATCAGTTGCAACGTAGCTGGTTTGATACCAAGCTCCTTGATCCATGTTGATTTGATTCTTGTGCAAGGAGAAAGATATGGGTCTAATTTCAACTTTCTGCAGGTGGAAGACCAGTTTGTCCAGCACCATTTTTAAACTGACTTTTGAAAGAGGAAGTTGTCTTATATGTTTGAACAGATCATTTATAGGCAATACTTACACAGTGTAAAGTATTTCTATAGGCCTTCAAATTTACATAACTCCTAAAACTACTTAGAAAATTCCAACCATTTCATTACAATGGGAATGTTAACAAAACTCTTAAAAGAAATCTAGTCTCAATTACCGTCGCTCCAAAAACAAAGCTTTGTCTGATGAAACAGGTTTCAACAGCTTTAGTTAACAGGTTCTGAATTGTATCACTGCCCAGTGTTTCTGGAATTAAATTAGGATCCTGAATATATCTTAGAAAGAAAATAAAAAATGTGAAGAGGTGAACTCTGAAATTCTAATTTCCAATAATGCTAGAAAACACAATTAGTTTGAAAATGCAGCAGGAAACTTTTGAATTACATACAGAAAACAAGTAACTTTATAAGCTAAGTATTTTGTTCCTTCTAGGTTTCCCAAAACATAGAAAGACAAAAAAGTAAAAAACCCACAAAACTCCAATGCATCCAGTGTGAATAAACATGTACTTTTCTTAATCATAAGGCCCAGCAATTATATTAGGGAAAAATAGAAGTAGCAATAGGGGGTAGTATGGCTGTTCTTCCTCTTCCTTGGCAATTTTGGCTATGGTTCTTCTAGTGTCCCTTTCTTTAAATCAGGACAAACTGATTTAAACATGGAATAGACTTCAGGGGTTGGGGATTTAGCTCAGTGGCACAGCGCTTGCCTAGCATGCGCCAGGCCCCCAGTTCGGTCCTCAGCCCTGTGCAAATCAGTGGCAGTAAGACCAAAAAATTTATCTAAGCAGCTTCCTAATACAGTAATAGCAAATAATTTGTTTGATTCTGCAACTTTCAGTGAGAGTTTATATCTATAACTGGCATTTTCAGCTTCACCAGTAAAGCAACATTTTGGACAGGTAGACCTTTTGGAGACAAAGATTATCCGAGAGAAGCATCTTTCACATGCTGGATATATAAAACTCAAATTCTGGAGAGCAAATACTGAGGCAAGAAGAAATTTTCTTCTTCTATTCATGCATTCACACTGTCGCCTGAGGGAAAGGCCTTGGGAGCCAGCCCGGGCAATGCTCCAAAGCCGCTGGCCATCGTCTCTTTTCATTTTTAATGTGGGCACTCAGTGCTATAAATTTTCCCCTTGCAAATGCTTTCATGCTGTCCCAGAGGTTTCAATATGTTGTGTCTTCATTCTCATTCTCTTCCAAGAATTTTTTTATTTCTGCTCTTATGTCTTCTTGTATCCATTCTTCATTTAATAGGGTATAATTCAATCTCCATGAATATGTGGGTTTTGTGTTATGATTTTTGCTGTTGACTGCTAGGATCATGGCATTATGGTCTGATAGGATACATGGAATAATATATACTTTTATGTATTTGCTGAGATTTCCTTTTTGAACCAGAATATGGTCTATTTTGGAGAAGGATCCATGTGCTGCTGAGAAGGTGTATTCCACTGATACGGGATGAAATATTCTATGTATATCTGTTAAGTCCATTTGATTTATGGAGTTGTCTAGGGTAGAAATTTCTTTATTGATTTTTTGCTTTAATGATCTGCCTATTGGTGACAGAGGAGTGTTGAAGTCTCCCAGTATTAGTGTGTTGAGGTCCACAAGCAGTTTTATGTCATGAAGTAGTTTATTCACATAGTTGGGAGCACTATTATTTGGAGAGTATATATTCACTATGGTTATTTCTTCCTGTTGTAGGGTTCCCTTTACTACTAAGTAGTGGCCTTCTTTATCTCTTCTGATTAGTTTATGTTTGAAATCTGCTTTGTCAGATATAACTATAGTGATGCTGGCTTGTTTTCTTGGGCCTTATGCATGGTAGATATTTTCCCATCCTTTCACCCTTAATCTGTGGATATCATTGACTGTTAAGTGGGTCTCTTATAAGCAGCATATTGTTGGGTTTTGTTTTTTGATCCAGTCTGCTACTCTGTGTCTTTTGAGTGGTGCGTTTAGACCATTCACATTCTGTATTATAATAGAAGCATGTATGTGGTTCATAGTCATTGAGAATTATTGGTAAATTTTGTGCTGTCTTGGTTGGGTATTTATAGGATGTATCTTTATTGAATTTCCTCTGTCTGTGGGTGTTGAGAAATGTTTTCCTGTTCTTCTACCTGGAGTTCATCTTTAAGGGTTCTTTGTAAAGCTGGTTTTCTGTTCATGAATGCTGCCACTTTGATCTTATCATGAAAAGTTCTTATTTCCCCCTTCAAGTATGAAGCTGAGTTTTGCCAGGTATAGTATTCTTGGCTGCAAGTTGTGATCATTCAAGTTTTGAAAGATTTCTTTCCATGACCTTCTTGCTTCCAGAGTCTGGGTTGGAAAGTCAAAGGCAATTTTTATTGGTTTGCCTCTGAATGTGATTTGGCGTTTCTCCCTTGCTGCTTTCAATATTCTTTCCTTGATTTCCCTGATGTACACTTTGAATATGATGTGTCTTGGTGAGCTTCTTATTTCATTAGGCCTATTGGGTGTCCTGTACACTTCCTGAATGAGCATATTTGATTCTATTTTTATATGAGAAAAGTTTCCTTTCACAATTTCCTTAAGAATGTTCCTCATACCATTCATTTGTGTTTCAATTTCTTCTTGTATCCCAATTACTCTTATATTGTTTCTTCTCATTTCATCCCAGGCATTTTTAAAATTCTGATCATGTTCTTTTTGTTGTTTTTCTTTTTTGTCATTGGTGCGCTCAAGCTTATTCAACCTGTCCTCATTGTCAGAATTTCTTTCTTCAATAGCAGAGGTTCTATTTTCTACAGAAGTTAGTCCATCATTAAATTCTTCCATGGTTCCTCTCATGCCATTGACTGCAGATTTTAGCTCTGTTACTTCCTTTTTCAGTATGTCTTTTTCTTTGATGATATAGTTTCTCAACTCTTGAGTTTTCTCAGTCCCTTCATTAACTCTTCATTGTTCCTTTTCATTATCAGATCATCGATAATTCGTTCTAGATTTTCCTCCTGGCCCCTGGCTGTGGACTCCTTGCTAGGGGAGTTGTGGGTTCTTCTAGTTTGATTCTTCATCTTTGAAGAGCTTCTTCTGAATTTTTGAATTGGAGCTCCCTGTGTGAACACTAGACTTATTTCTGGGTACTTCTTCCTTACACGTCAAGGACTGGGTCTGACACCACCACTCTGGAAACTTCTTTTTTCCAGAATGCTGCTTCTGCCTGGAACCTTCTTTTGTTATACCTTTTGGACCTAGGTTCCTATATTCAGACTTGGGACCTGATGGGGTTGGTGGGCAGCCTGTTGAATTGTTGAAGCTAAGCAGGAGGAGTGTGCCACTGGGTGTTAGGGTCCAAGAAGTGTGGATCAGGTCAGAATGGACCAATTTATATGCTAATCTGGGATTTGGGCTCCTTGGTGATGGGATGGGCCCAATAAATTCATACCTGGCAGGTGTGTATTATAGCTGAATGGTGTTTGGATGTGAAGTCCTTGGAGGAGACCGGTGCACCTAATGTGGTGGGACCGGAGTCCCAGGCTTCCATGGATGTCAGGTAGGGGTCTGCTGAGGCTTCTTTGTACCCTTTAAATTGAAGGGAATTGGGGTTGGGGATTTAGCTCAGCGGCAGAGCACTTGCCTAGCATGTGCGAGGCCCTGAGTTCGGTCCTCAGCCCTGAAAATAAATAAATAAATAAATAAATAAATAAATAAATTGAAGGGAATTCTTGGCCTAAAGTCTGTGTTTGTTTCTATTTGGGTCTTTGTTGTAGGGTTGGGGGTTTTGTCATGTCCCTAACTTGAACTGCAGTGATGTCAGGGAAGTTGAGTTCAGAAGTCTGATACCCTGACCTGGGCTCTACTAATGCTCCTTGAGATTTTTCAGCTCCCCCTGTGCTAGTATGAGCTCATCAATTCAAATAATCAATGAATACAATAAATGGTATTAATTTGGTTATTTTGTGTCAAATATAACCCAAACTTAAATTCCATTTCTGAAACAAATATTACTATTAATCATTACTTTTGGCAACAATAGAATTTAACTATCACCTATGTCAGGCTTCAAAGCTTACAATAATTATTGAGTTTGACATTTACAGCGATAATTACGGCGATAATTGTTATACTGCACTAATACAGCGATAATGGTTATATTGCACTAATAATGGGGGGTTTGAATGGTATAGACTGATCAGAAGCCAGGGGAAAATGGGAAAGTAATAGGAAGTTTGAGAGGAGATTGTATTTTCCAAGTGTGAACAGAGAAAAATAGAGGAAGTGAAGGATTTGCTGGAGAAAAGAAGAAAGGAGCAGAATAGAAAAGAAAAGAAAAAGAAATAGGAGAAAAGATAAAAAGATAATTGAGAGAAATCAGCAGAAACAATCAACTGAGAGATAAACAAACAAGCAAACATACAAATCAGAGAGAAAAAAAAACCCAGCAAGTATTTTTCTGTGTTCATGAAAACTTGTACGACTGGCTGTCAAGAGCTCGTCAAAAATCGGAAAGGAGGAAAAATGAAAAAAAATTTTTTTTGTCTATTTTTTCCTTCTTTCTTTCTATTTTTTTTTTAATGAAGGGAGAGGGACAGTATGAGAGAGAGAGAATCAGAGAAAGAGAGAAATAATTTCTTATTTAGTTTTTCATGTGACTTTCATTGCTCCAACACTTTGTTGTGTACATGGTGCTGGGGTTTGAACCTGCGTCCTCATGTATGCCAGGCAAACACCATAACCGCTTTGCCACCACTCCACTCCCTATTTTTTCTTTGTTACCATTTTTTTTAAATAACAAAAAAAATTTTTTTTCTAAAGAGAGAGGACAGTGAGAGAGAGTGAGAGAGAGAAAGAGAGAAATAATTTTTTATTTAGTTTTTCTTGTGGCTTTCATTGCTCCAAGACTTCATTATGTACGTGATGCTGGGGTTTGAACTCACATACTGGAGCATGCCAGGCAAGTGCCATAACTGCTGAGCTACCACTCCAGTCCTAACAAAAACATTTTAAGCGTCAATTTCATTGTAGAGTTATGAACTGTAAACTGTTCCCTCACAGGCTCTACTATTGTGTGGACAATATGAATTGATATTTCAGATCTTCAATTTCAGATCAAGGCAAACTTGCACAAACTTAAGAAGATTGTTTTCTTTCTGTGACAGCACAGAATGTAGGTCAAAAGCATGCTAGTAGTTCCAGGCAAGAAAAAGTTGGCTTGCCCCCTGTTCCCTCCTGACCAAGTAAATTTTGTGACTTGAAAGTTTAGTGTGGGAGATAATGGCAGGAACAAAACAAGGAGTCAGGAGCAACAGGATGCTGTCCAGGACATAATGAGTCATCTAGTCGATCAGAAGACCCAATGCTTCTCAAATGTTTCTGTCTTGTCCCTTAGAGAAAGCATAAAACAGAATATCTCACTCAGTGATTTAGGCATTTGGCCCTAAGCCCTCAATCAATGTCTTGTTTTAACCTTTGCTTTTTTTTCTTTTTCTTTTTTTTTTTTTTTTAAGACAGAGGAACAGTGAGAGAAAGAGAAAAATCAATTTTATTTTGTCTTTCACATGGCCTTTGTTGCTCTGACACTCCATTGTGTATGTGATGCTGGGGTTCGAACTCACATCCTCGCACATGCCAGGCAAGTGCTGTAACCACTGAGCCACTGCTTCAGCCCACATGTTTTACCCTTAAAATGAATGTAAACTTTGCATCCTACTCTGTCATATCCATTGTACTATATGAAAATATGTTTTGTAGGCCTGGAGATGTATAGGCGTATAGTGCTTGTGCAGCAAACCCAAGGTCCTGGGCTCAATCCCTGATACCTCACAAAGAAAAGAAATGGAAAATATTATTTTCTATCATTAGAGGAGAAAACAAGTTTTCTATTCTTGGTTTGTAGACTTTCTTAGAAAAATAGTTTTCTAGCCTGGCATGTTGGTGCATGCTCGTAATCCCAGGGACCCAGGAGTCTGAGGTTCACAAGTTCAAGGTCAGCCTCAGCAATTAATTTAGTGAGATCTTGTCTCAAAATAAAATAAAAAGAGCTGGGGATGTGGCTCAAGTTTTAAGAAAATTATCATAAATAGGAAAGTATATACAACATATGCATTTATTTTAAAAATTAATAATAAACTGAACACTACCACTCAATTTAAGAGATTGAACATCTCAAAACCTTAAAAGCTCCCAGCACACACCAGTTTGCTTCTTGGGTCTATTCTCCTTTCCTGAAATCAAAGACTCAAAATTTGTAGGAATCATTCCTTTTTGTTTGTTCGTTTGCATTTTTTGTTTTGTTTTGTTATAAAGAGAGGAAGAGAGAATCAACTCCATTTAGTTTTTCATGTGGCTTTCGTTGTTTCAACACTTCGGTGTGGACATGGTGCTGGGGTTTGAACCCATGTCCTCACTCATGCCAGGCAAGAGCCTTAACCGCTCAGCCACTGCTCCAGCCCGTCCTTTGTTTTTCCTTATAGTTTACTACATTGCCACAAATGTGGATGTTCCTAAACAATATATCATAGTAGTATAAGCCAGGTGGGGTGGTGCTGGCCTGTAATCTCAGCAACTTGGGAGACTGAGGCAAGAAGATCACAAGTTCAAAGCCAGCCTCAGTGATTTAGCCAGACCCTAAGCCATTTAGGGAGACCTTGTCTCAAAATAAAAAAATAAAAAGGGCTGGTGATGTGGATCAGGTTAAGTATCCCTGGGTTCAATTCCCAGTACCAAAACTAATAAATAAATAAAGAAGTATAAATACCTTCACTTATTCATGACATTGATATACATTATTCATTTGAGTATATACATATACACTCATATAAATTCCTTTGAGCTCTGCATTGTTTTTCTGATTCACCCATGTCATTATGTATGTATAGTTGAAGAACATTCTTTTTTTTTTTTTTTAGAAAGAGAGAGGGACAGTGAGAAAGAGAGAGAAAGAATTAATTTTATTTAGTTTTTCATGTGGCCCTTGCTGCTCCAACACTTCATTATGTATGTGTGGCTGGGATTTGAACCTGTGTCCTCACATCTGCCAGGCAAGCGCGGTAACCACCGAGCCATTGCTCCAGCACCCCAGAACATTAATTTTTATTTGTGAAGAATATTCTTTTGTATTTGCCGATTCCAACATTGCATTTTGGTTGTTTTAGTATTGATTGATTGATTGGTTGCTTGCTTAGGGCCTTGCTAAGTTGCTGAGGCTGACTGAACTGAGATCCGCCACCTCAGCCTTACAAGCTGCTGGGGTTACAGACATGCGCCACTGTTCCAGGCTTGTTTCAGTTTTCTGTTATTACGATGTGTTGCGTCGTACCTGGAGCGGTGGCTCAGCAGTTACGGTGCTTGCCTGGCATGTGCAAGGATGCAAATTCAAACACCAGCAACATGTATGCAAGGAAGTGTCGGAACAACAAAAGTCATATGAAAAACTAAATAAAATTGATTTGCTCTTTCTCTAACTGTCCTCTCTCTTAAAAAAACAAGAAATGTTGTGTCTATGGTACACATGGGAAAGAACTTCTGTAGGGCAAATACCTGCTGTGAAATCATAAGTCATAAGGTATATAAATCTCCATCTTTAATACACAGTGTTTGTGGCAGATCACATTTTCTAAAAGTGTCCACTGTACTAATTTTCTGTTACTGTGACAAAATACCTGAGATAATAAACTTAATAAGGGAAAAGGATTCTTGTCTTTCCATTTCAAAGGTTTGCGCCCATGGTTGCTTGGCTGCATTTCTTTGGACCTGTAACAGCACAGGACCCCATAGCAGGAGGGCCCGGTGAAGAACTGTTCACCTTCTGGCAGATGGAGCGCAAAGAGAAAAACAGGAAGGGGCCAGAATCCTAATATTGTCTTCAAGGACACATCCCCCAGTGACGTAACTTCTTTTACCAGGCACTACCTTGAGAGGGTTCTGCTATGTCCCAATAGCCACAGGGCAGGGAATAAGCCTTTAACACCTGGGTCTTTGAGGGTGTTCCAGATACAAACTAGTGACTTTAACATGGTTTCCATTAAGAGGCGGAGTCTGTGCCCCTTTCTTCTAACAGTGGGTGGACTTTTGGAACTGCTGCAAGCAATAGAGTATGGCAGAAGGCGTAGCCTGTGACTTTCCAGGCTAGTGCGTAAAGGGCCATGCGGTTTCTGCTTTGTTAACTCGAATACTTGCTCTTAAAGCTTCAACTCCCCTGTGGGTACTCTGACCACCCTGGGAGCAGAGGCCCACATGTGAGCTCAATCAGCCCATGTGGAGATATCACTAGGAGGTGCCCAGAGACAACGGGAAGAGAGACCCCAGCCAGCCCCCTGCTTCCCCAACTCCCCAGTGTTCAACTGCAAAGGGAAAAAGGGTCACAGGACTAAGCCTTTTCCAACATGCTGACCCGCAGAAACTGTGAGATAATCACTTTAAGTCATTAAGTTTGGAGTGGATTGTACCCAGGCTCAGAATTGCAGAACAGGAGATATCAAAATGTCTCCCTGATGGGCTGCAGCAGGACCTGTGTAAAGTACTAAAGGACCTGTCGGGAGTTCCTGTTGCTCAGCGTCTCCACACTCTTGTCTTCTTTGCCTGTCTGGTATATGTGACAGGAAATATGATTGTGGTTGTACTTGGAATCACCCTGATTTCCAGGCACTTTGAGTGATCTCATATATTTAGTGGTTGTCCAGTCAGTTGTGCCAGGTCAGGTACTGAAAGGCCAAAGTGCCCAGAGAGCACATGCCTGTAATCCCAGCAGCTTGGGAGGCTGAGGCAGGAGGATCTCAAGTTCAAAGCTAACCTCAGGACTTAGGGAGGCCCTAAGCAATTTAGCAAGACCCAGTCTCAAAAAGTAAAAAGAACTGCGGATGTGGCTCAGTGGTTAAGCATCGCTGGATTCAATCCCCCAGTACTAGTAAAAAGAAAAAGCAAATGCCCGGAGATGGAGTGCAAGACGCATGATTCATCGATGTTGGATCAGTGGCTGCTCCAAGAAGAGTTCAGTGGCTCCACAGGCTGAACCGGTGGTGCCTTGTCCCTCATAGCACTGCTCGAGCACTTCCATCCCTCTTGGCATTTTGTCCAGTAGTGGCTGCCTGGACAAGGGACACATATCCTCTCCACAGTGCCCTCAGTTCTGCCCCAGTCACCACTAAAAGTGAGGTTTTGTATGTTGGGTTGCAGGATCAGTGACAAGATCAGCATTAGCTTACTTGGTTGGCTTACTTCACTTGTTCAACCAGCATCCTAAGGTGCAAGTGTCCTGGGGAATGTGTAAGAAAGTAGCTTCCTAGAGCTAAGACCAACTTGCCCTAGTTGCCAGAGTGTGTGAAAGCCAGTGTCCTTCAAGGTAATGAGAATCTGGACATTCCAGCCCAGGCTTGCTCTCAGTGCTCCCTTATCTTGACTAGCTTTTTGACAACAGGACAGGACATGGTGTTTTACTGTCCCCTTTTCTTTAAGAAAGCACAGTGACCCATTGTGCTCTTTCTTGCTCATGGTGAAATATAGTATAAACACTTCTTCTAGGTTGTTACTTTTTTAGTGTGTTTTAATGATCAGAATATGTAACAAATCTTTTATGGTTTGAGCTTTTTCTATCTTAAGGAATCTTCCCATAAATATGTTCAATTATTATATGTCAAAACAAAAAATTTTAAGCTGTGCATAGTGGCGTACATGTGTGATTCCAGTGACTGGGGAGGCTGAGGCAGGAGAATAGCAAGCTCAAAGCTAGCCTCAACAACTTAGTGAGGCTCAAAAAACTTTGCGAGACCCTGTCTCAAAATAAAAAATAAAAAGGGCTGGGGATGTGGCTCCGGCATTAAGCACCATTGGGTTCATTCCCTGGTACAAATACAAAAATAAAATAAAAAATTTAAGAAATTCTTCTACCATGAGATCTCAGAGAAGTTCTGTTGTTATCTATTTTGGAAGTTATAAAGTTTCATTTTTCACATTTACATCTTCAATAATCTATTTGAAGTTTTTTTTTGTTTGATATGAGGCAAGGATTTTTTTTTAATGGATCAAATTAGCTGACAGCTTAAGCATATCAATTTCACGTAGAGTGGTCTGTTCCTTTGGTAATTTGTCCATCCTTTTGTCAATATCACATTTTCAATTACTATAGCACAGTAAGATTTTTTAAATCTAGTAGAACATGACCCTCTATCTGATTTTACCTATTCACAAATAAACTGTCTCCCTATTTATTTAATTTCTCTTGATGCCTTTCAACAAACTTTTATAAATATTTTTTACCAAGATATTTTGGATTTCTGTCAGGTCTGCCAATTTTTTTAAGAGAGGAAGAGAGAGAGAATTAATTTTATTTATATTTTCATCTGACCTTTGTTTTCACAACACTTGGTTGTGTTTGTGGTGCTGGGGTTTGAACCTGGGTCATCGCACATGACAAGCAAGCACTTGAACTACTGAGCTATGACTCCAGCCCCCCTGTTAATGAATTTTCAAAAAAATTTTATTACTAAAATAAGGCTATCTTTTTAAAATAATTTTTCTTAATGTTGAAAGTATAATCTTATATCCAGAAACCTTCCTAATTGCACTTACTAGCTTGATCATATATTATTTTCCAGTTTTTCATATAGAAAATCATATTGTTGCCAGATAAGGTGGCATACACTTGTAATCCCAGTGGCTCCGGAGGCTGAGGTAGGAAGATCACAAGTTCAAAGTCAGCCTCAGCAACTTAGCAAGACCCTAAGCAACTTCACGAGACCCTGTCTCAAAATAAAAGAAGGGCTGGGGATGTGGCTCAGTGGTTAAGCACCCCTAGGTTCAATCCCTGGTACCAAAAAAAAAAAAAAAAGAAAGAAAGAAAAGAAAATTACATTATTGCTAAAATAATACTATCAAATCTTTATTTCAAATTACTCTATCTTAGGGCTGGAGCAGTGGCTCAGTGGTTGGAACACTTTCAATGCTTGCCTGACATGCATGAGCACCCAGGTTCAAAGCCCAGCACCACCTACACAACTAAGCATCAGAAACAAAGACCAGACGAAAAAATAAATAAAATTGATTTTCTCAAAATATGGTATCTTTTATTTCTTCCCTTGTCATATCGCTATGACTAATGTCTACAACAAAATGGTAAGAATGGGGATAATGGGCAGTTTTGTGTTATTCCTGGTTTTAAGGAGAATGCTGTTAATGTTTCACCATTAAACCTGATATTTGAGGTGCATATTTTTAAACTAGCCTTTACCAGATGAATAAGTTCTCTTGCATTACTAAATTACTAGAAGCATATGTTTCTATATGTACTGAGGTATTTGTATGATTCTTGTTGTGTAGTACCTAGCCTCCAAGATGGCCCTCAATCATTCCCACCTTTGGGGATTCCCATTACTTTTTATTTACTTATTTTTAAATTTGTTTTGCAGTACTGAGTTTTGAGCCCAGGGAGACTCGACCACTGTGCGTTTTGTTTTTTTGTTTGTTTTTTGACATAGGATCTCACTAAGTTGCCCAGGCTGGCCTTGAACTTGTGATTCTCCTGCTTTAGCCTTCCAAGTCTCTGGGTTGACAGTCATAAGATTCTGTGCCCAGGCCCTGGCATTCACATCTTTTTTTTTTTTTAGTGAGAGAGAAAGAGAATCAATTTTATTTATTTAGTTTTTCATCTGACATTTGTTTCTCCAACACTTAGTTGTGTATGTGGTGCTGGAGTTTAAACTCGTGTACTCATGCATGCCAGGCAAGTGCCATAACCACTGGGCCAATGCTCCAGCCCCCAGCATTCACATCTTTATGTGAACCCCCTCCCCATTTTACCAGAATTGTTTCATGTGGTCAACAGAATGGCAGAAATAATGATGTGTTGTTAGATTAGGTTATAAAATACCTAAGGACATAATGATAGATGCAGACCAAGGTAACAGAAGTGAGAGTCCTGATAAACAATATATTTATGGCTGATTGGCTTCAAAAAGGATGCCAAGTTATTTAAATGGGGGAAGAACAGTCTTTTCAACAAACAATCCTGAAACAACTGGATATCCACATGCAAGAGGGTGAATCTGTTCCTACACCATGCTAAAAAAAAAAAAAAAAAAAAAAAAAAAAAACAACCAACCTCAAAATGTATGAAAGACCCCGTATGTAAGCTAAAACTATCAAATGCAGGGGCGGGGAGCACAGAATTAGCCTAAGTCTTTGTCACCTTGCATTCAGTGATACCTTAGCTATGACATCTCTAGATATAGCCTCTAACTCAAGACACAAAAAGTACATGTAACAATAGAAAAGAAAAAATAGACAAATCATTTATCTGTTTTTTTTTTTAAGTGTCTCATGCCTGTAATCCCAGAAGCTCGGGAGGCTGAGGCAGGAGGATCACAAGTTCAAGGCCAGCCTTAGCAACTTAGTGAGACTATAAGCAACTTAGCAAGACCCTGTCTCAAAATAAAAAATAAGAAAGGGCTGAGGATGTGGCTCAGTGGTTAAGAGCTCCTGGGTTCAATCCCTGATACCAAAAAAGAAAAGGGGGAAAAAAAGGTACGACATGCATAGACATTCCTCCAAAGACAGTATATTAACGGCCAATGAGCGCGTAAAAACTGCTCAGCATCGTTGACCATTAGGAAAACAGCAACTCAAAATCACATGAGGGGGCTGGCGCGGTGGCTCAGTGGTTATGGCACTTGCCGGGCATGCGTGAGTACGCAAGTTCAAACTCCAGCACCGCAGCACCATGTACACAACCAAGTGCCCAAGCAATGAAAGCCATATGAAAAACTAAATAAAAATTGATTCTCTCTCTCTCTCTCTCTCTCTCACACACACACACACACACACACACACACACACACACTGTCTCTCTCTCTTTAAGGAAAAAAATCACATGAGATATCATTTCATATCCACTGGAACATCTATAATAAAAAGATGAATAATAGCAAGTGTTGGTGAGGATGTAGAGAAATTGGAACTCTCCTACATTGTTGGTGTGAATGAAAAATGATAAAGCCCCTTTGGAAAACAATTTGGCAGTCCCTCAAAAAGTAAAACATAGAGTTACAACCTGTGTGCACAAATACCTTGGTATTTCTCTGAGGTCCCCGTTTTAAAGTGTTCTCTTCCAGAGAGTATTTTAATTTGCTCTGTCACATGATTCTGCCAAGTAGAGCGGTACCAATCCACAACCACTTTAAGCTGAATTTTGGGCTGGGAGTATAATTCAGCAGTAGGGCACAAGGCCCTGGGTTTGATGCCCAGTACCAGCACCACAACTAAACAAACAAACAAGTAAGTAAATGAATAATTTTAAAAATTAGCTAAATTTGGAGCTGGAGCGGAGGCTCAGTGGTTGTGGTGCTTGCCTGGCATGTGCAAGGTCATGGGTTCAAACCCCAGCATCACGTACACAACAAAGTTCAGAGCAACAAAAGTTGCATGAAAAACTAAATAAAATTGATTCTTTATTTCTCTCACTGTCCCTCTCTCTTAAAAAAAAAAAAGTGAAATTCTCACCTAGAATTTTTGTTTTGGTGGGGGAGTACTAGGGACTGAACCCAAGGGCGCTTTAGCACTGAGCTACATGCCCATATATTTTTTTTTTGAGCTAGGGTCTTGCTAAGTTGTTTGGGGTCTCACTAATTTGCTAAGACTGGCCTCAAACTGGGAATCCTCCTGCCTCAACCATCTGAGTCAATGGGATTACAGGTGTGTGCTACTGCTCCCAGCTTCACCTGGAACTTTATGGATAGGAATGTCCAGAAAAATATATTTCACCCCCAAAAAGCTTAGGTTGAAACAGACAAGTGTTCCTAACAAATCTGTTGGGGAATTCCCAGATCCATGTAGGAATTTCCATCCCATCTTTCCCAGTAGGAAACAAGTCTTAGTCTTCTCCCCTGCTTTCTTCACCAATCAGAATTCAAGCCTTAGAGTTCCCATGCAGACAGATGTCCCCAGAGCAAATCTCAACACTGAAGAACATTGCTGATTTCAAGTTTTCCTACCAATTCAGCCAGAGATTTTTTAAAGCTTCATGTTGGTTAAATTGTTCAACTTTGCTGGGCATGGTGGTACATGCCTGTAATCCCTGCAACTCAGGAGGCTGAGGCAGGAGGATCACAACTTCAAAGCCAGCCTCAGCAACTTAGTGAGGCCCTAAGCAACTTAGTGAGACCTTGTCTCAAAATAAAAAAAGGGTGGGGATGTGGCTCAATGGTTAGCACCCCTGAGTTCAATGCCTGGTACCAAAAACAAAAAACAAAAAAAATTTTCAATTTTGTTTTCTTAAGTTTAGTAGACCATTAAGCTGAGATGGTTCCCAGTGCCTACATGAGCAAACCCAAGCCCAAGGTTAGCAGTAAAATGAAAACAAACTTACCTAATCAGAAACTGTCAACGAACCTCTAACTAGTGACCATCCACTTTAGCCAACAAAATGTGTTTTCTTTGTCTTGCTTTCACAAACACTTCATAAAAGTCTTTTCTCTCACCTCCCTTAGGAGAGCACTAAATCCCTCTCAGGCCGGTACTACTCAATTTCTGAATTGCCGAATGCTCAAATAAAGTTATTAAAATTTTAACATGCCTAACTTCATCCTCCAAGTCTTTGTACACGTGTGTGTTTGAACACTCATGGTGTCCCATGCCAGTAGGATTTCTCTGAACTCCTAATCTGCCATAGTGCCCAAAATAAAAAGTCTGAAAAAGCATGTTAATTGTGCAGAAGTTCATATGCCTTGTCCTCCTCTACTCAAAATAATCTTTTTTTCTTTAAGAGAGAAGGACAGTGAGAAACAGAGAGAATCAACTTTTATTGAGTTTTTCACATGACTTCCATTGCTCTGACACTTAGTTGAGTATGCGGATGCTAGGGTTTGAACCTGTGTACTTGTGCATGCCAGGCAAGTGCTGTAACCACAGTGCTACTGCTCCAGCCCCTTCAAAATAATCTTTAAAGAACACTTCTATCTGGGAAAATATACCGTGCTCATCAGATGACTTCTTTTACCCTCTGGACATTCTTGTACCACTTATAGTTTAAGAAACATAGTGGAATGAGAGATTAGATTGAAAATGTAAATCTCAGTCATATTCCAAACAGTTTTAAATGCAAAATTAGAAATACAGGAATATTTACATTTCTGAAGTTCTACTTTTGTGATTCGGTAGATTGTAATTCCATACCAGACATACTTCCTGTTGGCAATAGTTATTTTTCTCAAGTGGGTTCTTTCGTTCAATCTTTTGAGTGACTCCTATGTGCCTGCCACTGGTGATGATGTGTGGAATAAGAGAAATGAAGAGGGGCTGGAACAGTGGTTCAGCGTTTAAGGCGCTTGCCTGGCATGCTCAAGGACACGAGTTCAAACCCCAGCACCGTGTATACAACAGTGTCAGAGCAACGAAAACCACATGAGAAGCTGAATAAAATCAATTCCATCTGTCTCTCTCATTGTCCCTCTCTTTCTTAAAAATAAAGAAAAAAGAAATGATGAAATGCACAGTTTTCCTGACAAGCAATTTATGAACAACCCTTGGAGACATTTCTTGTATGCAAATGACTACTATGTAAAGGAAAATTTGGTAAGTGTCAAACACAATGAGAGGCTAGAGAGCTAAAGACGTTCAAAGTAGGGAACACTATTTCCAGCTTGGAGTGCAGGTTGCATGGGCAGCTGTCCTGATTTGCAGGGGCTGGGGTCTGAGAGGCTTTCAGGGAAGCAGAAACTTCATTGAGAAAATAAGTGTAGTTGCCGGCAAAATAGGACAGTTGGTCACCTAACAGAAGCCCAGATGTAAGACGAGTCAGAGAAGGCTTCACACAGAACAGGGGACAGAAGCTGAAAAGGACCTTGTGCAATTGGTTTAGTTGGATTAAACTGGCTGCCTTCATTAATATATTGAACATAAATGCAACCTAACCCTCCCACCATATCTCAATAGTAGTCCTAGCCCTGAGTGGTGGCACACACCTGTGATTCCAGCAGCTGAGGCAGAAGGATTTCAAGTTCAAAGCCAGCCTCAACAACTTAGTCCCTAAGCAACTTGGAGAGATTCTGTCTCAAAATAAAAAAATATATAAACAGGCTAGGGATGAGGTTCAGTGGTTAAGTGCCCCTGAGTTCAAACCCTGCAATTCTAGAATCTGACAACATCTCACTCAGAGAATGGATATTCTGCTGAGTTGAGCAAAGGAGGGGGGGGGTGGCTTAAAGACAGAGAAATGGAATAATAAGCAGATTTTCCTTATGAGGTTAAGATGGAATTTTCCTATAATGTCAGGTACACTGGTTTCCTTCTGATCATCCCTGTAATCTCCTCTTTTGTTCTGTTTTGTTTTGGAAAACTGGCCCATGTCAAAGTTCAGGTTGATTACTTAACTCTCAGCACCATGGTTCTGTTTGGGTTTGTTTTATTCTGTTGGCCAAGTACAGGAGTGCAGTTTGGAACAATGTCCTCCCATCAACTTTGTTTAAAAGTTATACTTTGTCATAAATAAAAGTCTTTTTTTTTTCTTAGTAGCTGAGGATTGACCCCAGAGGCCTCTACCACTGAGCTACATCTCCAAACTTTTTTATTTCTTATTTTGAGACAGGGTCTCACTCATTTGCCAAGGCAGTTCTCAAACTTGGTGGACCTCCTGCCTCAGCCTCCCAAGTAGCTGAGATTATTGGCATGTGCCACTGAGCTTGGATTCTAAATGAAGCTTTTTATAATCGCTCCTTCTGTATTAAATTACAACTTAGTCTTTATTGGTGGCAGTGATGCCCATGGGTTAGTAATTGCAAGAAAGCCTGCTTAGAAACGTAGAATTAGTCTTCATTAAATATAGATTATATAGATTTTCACAAACAACAGTTGAACTAAGGTTTTTTTTTTTGTTTTGCTTTGTTTTTGGTACCAGAGGTGTTTAGCGACTGAGCCACATTCCCATCCTTTTTATTTTTTATTTTGAGACAGAGTCTCTCTAATTTGCTTAGAGCCTCACTAACTTGCTGAGGCTGACTTTGATCCTTCTATCTCAGCCTCCCAAGCTGCTTGGATTATAGGGATGTGCCACTGTGCCCAACATCAGTTGACTAAAGATTTTTGTTTTGTTTTGTTTTGTTTTGTTTAAAAGAGAGGGACAGTGAGAGAGAGAGAAAGAAAGACAGAATTAATTTTATTTAGTTTTTCACATGGCTTTCATTGCTCCAACACTTTGTTGTGTACCTAGTGCTGGGGTTTGAACTTGTGTACTTGCACATGCCAGGCAAGCGCCGTAACCACTGAACCACCGCTAGCCCTGAAGTTTTAATTATAGGGAAATTAGTCGTTCATCCATTTTCAAACTTAAGGTGCATACGAACTCCAACCACCTCCCTAAATATTGTTAAAATAATACTGACAAGTGGGCCCGATGCTCTGCATTCTAACAGATTCAAAGCTGATTCCATCGCTGCTGCTCCTAGGCCCACACTTTCAGGAGCAAGGGAGTAAAGCCAACAGCCCCCCCCCACTTTTATTTATTTAATTTTTTTGAGAGAAAGAAAGAATCAATTTTATTTAATTTTTCATGTGGCTTTCATTGCTCCAACACTTCATTCACCAGTGTACATGGTGCTGGGGTTTGAACCTGGGCCCTTGCACATGCCAGACAAGTGCTGTAACCTCTGAGCTACTGCTCCAGCCCCACAACAGGCCCTATACATGACTTCTACCTTCTCCAATTTCCCTCTACTCCCTAGAATTCTTTCACTGCTATTCTCCACCAATTTTACTTTTGTGAGACAAGCTGCCAGTTTATTTCCAGCTCAATATTAATTCTTTTAATCAAATAGTTTTCTTCATCATATCCACTGAGTTAGAACCTTTAAGAATGGACATCGATTTCTATAGGTAAATGAGGAAGAATTTTAACCATGAGGCACTATAATAAAGGGGAATATAAATATGGGCAAGAGGGGCTGGAGCAGTGGCTCAGCGGTTATGGCACTTGCCTGGCATGCACAAGTATACAAGTTCAAGCCACAGCACCATGTACACAATGAAGTGTCAGAGCAACAAAAGCCACATGAATAAAATTGATTCTTTCTCTCTCTCAGTGTCCCTCTCTAAAAAGAAAAGAAAAGAAAGAAAGAAAGAAAGAATGAATTAAGAAGAAGTGGGCCCTGGGCTTCTGCAAGTACTAGGAATGTGGCAGGCAGTACAGGCAGTAGCACATACCTGTAATCCCAGCTACGCAGGAGGCTGAAGCAGGAGGATGACAAGTTAAGGCCAGCCTCCACAATGTAGCGAGACCCTGTCTCAAAATTAAAAAAATAAAAAGGGCTGCAGATGTAGCTTAGTGGTAGAGTACTTGTCTAGCATTCATGAGGCCTTGGGGTTCATTCTCATTTAAAAAAAAAGCGGGGATTGAGAAAGCAGAGACACTCCTGGTTAGGAGGGCAAAGGTAATACAAGGAAGTAGGAGGCGGTGAAGAAAGAGAGGTGAGAAGCTAACCGCACAAATGTCAGAGCTTCAGAAGCCTTGCCTCTGGACAGTCTGAGGAAATCGTGATCCTAATTAAAACAGCAAATCTATTGCTAACTTTTTATAGAAGGATGATATGACACATAGATGTATCAGTGAGGATTAATGTTCTCTTAATTTGCTTATGCAGTTGTGAAATTCAAAGAGTCATTTTGCTAAATGCGTAAGGCAGTTGAAACACCTTTTAACAAAAATTAGAAATTCCACAACAGAATTTCGAGCTAAAAAGCAAGACTGGCATCCCAGAACGATGGTGCTTAAATGAGTCTGAGATCACCCAGCCTTTTTAGTCTATGGATGAGGAAAAAGAAGACAACTATTGGGTTGCTCAATGTCACTCAAGTCGTTGATGAAATTGACTGGACTTGAATAGCAGGACTTTTTTTTTAAAGAGAGACAGAGAAAGAATCAATTTTATTTAGTTCTTCACATGGCTTTCATTGCTATGACTTGGTTGTGCACGAGGTGCTGGGGTTTGAACCCATGTACTTGTGCATGCCACGCAAGCGCTGTAACCACTGAGGCACCACTCCAGCCCCAAAGATCAGGACTCTTGTCTCTTAATCAAGTGCCTTCTCTAACAAATCCAGGTTTGAGGCCTGAGGATGCAGCTCAAGGGTAGAGCATTTACCTAGCATGTGCTAGGCCTGGGGTTCAATCCCCAGGACTGCAAAATAAATATTAATTGATTAATTAATTTAAAAAATACAGGTTTGGGGGGGCTGAAGCAGTGGCTCAGTGGTTATGGCACTTGCCTGGCATGCAAGAGTACCAGAGTTCAAACCCCAGCACCACATACACAGCGAAGTCTCAGAGCAACGAAAGCCAGATGAAAAACTAAATAAAATTGTTTCTTGCTTTCTCTCTCACTGTTCCTTTCTCTTTAAAAAAATGTATATATTTTATATATTTATATATATATTATATATATAAATATATATTATATATATTTTATATATATATATATATATATATATATATATATATATATATATATACATATTCCAGGAGCTTCCAGGAGCCCTCCTTTCGAGAAAGCATTGCCACAGTCTCCTGAAAATAAGCCTGGTTTTCTTCTTCTTCTTTTCAAAAGAGTGAGGGACAGTGAGAGAGAGAGAGAGAGAGAGAATCAATTTTGCTTAGTTTTTCACGTGGCTTTCGTTGCTCCGAGACTTTACTGTGTGCGTGGTGCTGGGGTTCGAACTCATATCCCCACACGTGCCAGGCAAGCGCCAGAACCGCTGAGCCACCTCTCCAGCCCCAAGCCTGGTTTTCTTCTGAAATACCTACCATATTTTGGGGAGGCCAATGACCACCTCCACCCATCTTAGTTCCTCATTGGCTCTTCGGCTGGACCTCAACCACATTGACACATGACAGATTAGGAAGAGAAAGGCCATACCTTTTATTAAACTTTACATGAACAAGGAAACCTTCATAAGAGAGTGCAGAGCCAAAGAAATGGCCAAAGCAGGAAGACTGTATACCTTTCAGATGGATGATGATAAATTCATGAAAAAACGATAGGGGTCTGGCTAGGGTCGGTAAATCCTGAGGAAGTCGGCTAACTGAAATATGAGTTATTTGGGTGAATTTACACAAATCCTGTTAGTCAGCTTTCCATCACTACAAAATACCATACACGGGCAACTTAGGAAGAAACGGAGGTTTACTTAGCTCACGTTTTTGGAGGTTTTTTGAAGACCAAAACCAGAGGACCCCATTGGTTTGACTTCTGACAAGGACCTATGAGCAAATGGGGCCACTTTGTGGCAGGACTATGAGGGGTGGGTGGGCAAGGAATCACATCTCAAACAGGAAACTAGAGAGAGGGAAAGTCCAGGCTTGCCCTGGGTGTGTGTGCGCGCGTGCGTGCGTGTCAGGGATTGAACCCAGAACCCTTTTTATTTTTTATTTTGAGACAGGGTCTCACTAAGTTATTGAGGGCCTCTCTAAATTACTGAGGCCAACTTTGAACTTGCGATCCTCCTGCCTCAGCCTCCCAGACTGCTAGGATTATAGGCGTGTGCCACCGCACCCAGACCAGACTTGCTCTTTTATAGCTAGCCTCTCAGGAACTACCCAAGGGGATGCAGGAAAACTACCTCAATTGGGCTGGAGTGGTGGCATAGCGGTTACAGAGCTTGCCTGGTATGTGCAAGCACCCAGGTTCTAAACCCCAGCACCACAGACACAACTAAGTGTTGGAGAAACAAACGTCAGAAGGAAAAATAAATAAATAAAACTGGTTCTCACTTCTCTTTATCATTTTCTTTCTTTCCCCCCACCCTGTCCAAACAGGTAACTTCTCCATTTATTTTATACCAAAAAGTTATGTGCAACAAATAAACATTCTTACATATTTATATTTGTTTTTATTTACCAGTTATCAAAATGATGTCCTAAATCTCTGATAAAGAATGTTTCTGTTTACATTAAGGGGGGAATTCTGCCTAGTGAACTCCATTTAAAATGAATGTTTCCTCAGGAGCAAAAGCACTAGTAAGAAATATTTTTGGTGGAACATACTATACAGATCAGACACCTACTCCTTAGGCCATGCTCAGTACAAGTTTGTAACAAAACATATCACCTTTTCTGAGCTAATTTGTAAAAAAGAAAAAAAAGAGTGGCCTGGACACCGATCCCCTTTCGTTTCACTCCATGGCTATCTCACAAGTTAGGATCCAGAAGTGCTGCCTGACACCTCAATGTCTAAGCAGTGTTCCACTGAGGCCGACCCTCAGGCGTGTGGCCCAGGCGAGTCCCAGCACTAACTGTGGGCTTCTTCGCTGGCCTTCGTCTAACACTGACTTCAGACGAGACTGCCTGTCCCCCTCACTGGCAGCAAGCAGTGGTGTCTGCCAAAGTTACCAAGGGATTGCTCAAGAGAAAGGCAATCTCTTGAAAATAAAGCCAGCAAATGAAAGCCAGCGATCTCTGTTTTACTGCAGTCTTCTTCTCTTTCTTAAAAAGAAAAAAAAAATTTAAAAAAAGGAAGAAAACTACTCGATCCCTTTAGAGGGCCCCCAATGACCACTGGGCTTCATCTCCTAAAGGTTTCCCATCTTCCCCATACCGCCCTGGGGACGAAGCTCCCAATGCATGGAGTTTCGGGGGGGGATGCCCAAACCACACCAGGTCCATTGCAGCATCCGTGCCCCGGCACTGGTGATGAGGGCTGTTTCCTCACCCTGGCACAGAAAGGTACCTTTCCCACAGAAATTTTGCGACCTGCTGTGAGTAAGCAAAAGGCCGTGCAGACAGCCCTTCCTGTGGTCGGTGCTTCTCAAGTGCGCCACTCAAAATACTATGCCAAGTCAGCGTATTTTGGGGTACCGTGTGCTTAACTCCCCCAAAAGCTATATTCCACCTCTGGATTTGGATAGTCAAAGGCAGTGTGAAATGGAAGCCAGAGTCAAATAAGATGCACCAGTGAGACCTGACCTGTGACATTATCCCACCTGCCAGCTTCACCTATTCGGCTAGGACATACCCCAAAGTACATATTAAACAAATGAAAGGTAATGTTAAGCCATCATGCAGGTCAAAAGCAGTGATACATCTCATCAGAAATGGCACAAACTGGGGCTGGAGCGGTGGCTCAGCAGTTAAGGTGCTACCCTGGCATGTGTGAGGACACGGGCTTAAACCCCAGCTCCACATACACAACGAAGTGTCGAAGCAAGGAAAGCCACGTGGAAGACAAAATAAAATTGATTCTCTCACTTTCATGCTCTCTTAGAAAGAAAGAAAGAAAGAAAGAAAGAAAGGGCACAAACTAATATGTTAACTTCCCAGTATCCACTTCACCCCGTATCAAAAATGAATTATGGAGCTGGGAATGTGGCTCAGTAGCAGAGCAGGTGCCTGGCATGCATGAGGCACTGGGTTTGATCCCCAGCACCACACACACACACACAAAGCATTGTGGATGTCAGGCTTTTAAACTCCAGTGTGAATTTTTTTAACAGAGGGGTGGAAAGAGGTGATCAATTTTATTTTTTCATCTGCCCTTTGTTTCTTTGACACTTGGTTGTGTAGGTGGTGCTGGGGTTCCAACCTGGGTCCTCGCACATTGCAGGCAAGTACTCAAAAACCACTGAGCCACCACTCCAGCCCAGCCCTCCAACGTAAGTTTAATTCAGTGTATTGCATTTTACAGAATAATGCGAATCTTCCGCCTCAGCATACCTTAGTGCTACTCTTTGTACCTGTAACAGAAAAGCCAACTCTCCTTGTTACCCATTCCTGTAGAAGGTAAGAAGAAATTATTTTGGTAGAAAAGTTTTCCAGAGCCCCTCAAGTCACTCTGGGTATAGAACAAACTATTCTAGCATTCTAATTATAGTTCCAGCCAGCCACAGTGGTGCACACCTATAATCCCATCAGCTCGGGAGACCGAGGCAGGAGGATTGCAACTTCAAAGCCAGCCTCAGCAATTTAGTGAGGCCCTAAGCAACTTAGTGAGCACCTGTCTCAAAATAAAATTTTTTTAAAAGGGCTGGGAATATGGTTCAGCAGTGAAGCACCCCTTGGTTCAAGCCCTGGTACAAAAAGAAAAAAAAAAGTTTAAGGCCAGCCTCAACACTTTGACACTGCTTAAATTTTTAAAGACTTCAGATGTACTTCAGTGGTACAGCACTTGCCTAGCTTGGTCAAGGCCCTTGGTTCAAACTCTAGACCAAAAAGAAAAAAAGAAAGAAGGATTGTAGCTCAGTGGTAGAGTGCTTGCCTAACGTGTTCAAGGTCCTGGTTTCAGCCTCCAGTGTCACAACAACAACAAATCAATCAGAACCCAGAATGCACGTTACACACCACGTGCATAAAGTCCTATAACCCTTATCATTTCCTACATTTCCAAATAATTTTATAATCATTTGATGCAAAGACAGTTTTCATTCTTTTCTATAATTGAAGCTGAGTAAAGAAACCGTAAAATTGAAGTTGCTACACAGAACTCAATAGTGCCTCACCGTAGCTTCAGGGGAGTATAAATAAAGAAAATAATCACAGGCATCTGCAGGTGCTGGGACAATTATGAGGAGAAGCTATAAATATTATTCACACTGAAATTCATCAGCATCTCAAAACAGATGCGTGTATTATTTCCTAAGAAATCACAAAGTATAGGATAAGCCAAAGTGTTCAATAAAAAGTAAAAAAAGAAGAGATGTGAGGAAAATTCACTGTGTTTAAAATTCATACTATTTTTGCTTCATAGAGAATAAAAATCAGGGGCTGGAGTGGTGGCACAGTGGTTATGTCTCTTGACACGCATGCACAAGGATGCAGGTTCAAACCCCAGCACCACGTACACAATGAAGTGTCAGAGCAACAAAAGTCACATGAAAAACTAAATAAAATTGATTCTCTCTATTTCTCTCTCTCAAGGTCCTTCTCTCTTTAAAAACAAAAAAAAAATGAGCGTGCCTGTAATCCCAATTACTCAGCAGAGAGAAATAGGAGGATCACAAGTTCCAGGCCAGCTTGGGAAACTTAGTGAGATCCTGTCTCAAAATAAAAAATGATAAGGGCCAGAATGTAGCTCAGTGGTAGAGTGAATGTTCCTGGGTTGAATTAAAAAAAAAAAAAAAAGTCAAGTCCATGGTGATTTGCTTTGCAGAAAGCAATAGAAGCGATTGTGTGCCTATCTCTACTGAGAAAAAATCAATTTTATTTTTCATCTGCTCTTAGTTCCAGAGTCTTTGTCTTTGCTCTTTTAAAACAAGACTGCCAGGCTAAGAAGTTGGAGCAGGCTGCTGAATGATGAGAAGCCCCATGGAGAACAAAGTCCCAGCCTTGCAGCTGTCCTATCAGGGTCAAGGAACAAATCCTATCGTGCTGTGATCATAATCAAGGTAAATGCAATGACTTAGAGTGTATTCAAATTTTGCTAAATGTGAAATGAATATATTGTGCAATACACATGTGAATAGGGAGTAGGTGTTTTTCCTCCGGGATCGTAGCAGAGGATGTACACTGTAGGTTAATAAGCTTGGGGATGGTATTGTAAAATGAAGAGGGTGAAGGTCACCAATGTTGCATCATCACTTAAAATCTCTTAAATTAATATAGGTAAGATATAGGGGTTAATAATATTGACTTTTGTTTAAAAGGCTTTTTTTTTTTAGAGAGAGAGAGAGACAGAATCCATTTTATTTATTTTTCCTCTGCTCTTAGTTGTTCCAACACTTAGCTGTGTATATGGTGCTGGGGTTCAAACCCAGGTCCTCACACATGCTAGACAAGGGTTCTACCACTGAAGCACTGCTGTAGCCCAAGAATACTAACTTTTGACAATTAAAAAAAAAAAAAGATCCATAAAGGTCAATTCCATAGCTAGGGTCACAACGTACATGTAAATGATATAAGAAGATAGTTTGGGAATAATGTCTCTACACTTGAGGAGTCCCAGTAAAGACAAGAAATACAGATGTTTGTTCTTTAAGTTATATAACCAAGGGGTACTTAACCACTGAACCACATCCCTATCACTTCTTATTTGTATTTATTTATTTTGGTACCAGGGATTGAACCCAGGGCACTTAACCACTGAGTCACATACCCAGTCCTTTTTAATGTTTTATTATTATAAAACATTTTTATGAAACATTTTATAATATTATTATAAAACATTTTTATAAAACATTATTATAAAACATTCAAATTATTATAAAATAATTTGAGACAGGGTCTTGCTAAGTTGCTTAGGTCCTCGCTAAGTTGCTGAGGCTGGCTTTGAACTTGTGATCCTCCTGCCCTCAGCCTTCTAAATTGCTGGGATTACAGGTCTGCACTACAGCACCCAGCCAGCTTACATTTTCTTTCTTTTTATTTTTTCATCTGGCCTTTATTTCTCTGACACTTAATTGTGTATGTGATGCTAGGGTTCGAACCCAGGGCCTCGTGCCTGCCAGGCAAGCGCTCCAGCCACTGAGCCACCACTGTATCCCCCCAGCTTGCATTTTCTTAATGATAGTGAACGTATTTTCATGTGCTGGTTGGCCATTTGTAAGTCTTCTTTGGAGAAATGTCTACTCAACTTCTTCACCCATTTTTAAGTTGGGTTGTTTGTCTTTTGCTGTTCTGTTTTTTATGTATTCTGGATAAACCTCCCTTATCAGATATGACTCTTATTCTGAGTTCCTCTTACTCTGTTCATGATATTATTTTATACCAAAGAAATTTTGTCTCTGTGTGTGTGTGCGCGCGCTGAAGATTGAACCAGTGCCTTGTACATGCTGACCATGTGTTCTACCTCTGAACTACATCCCCCAACCCCAAAAGTTTCTAATTTTGATTAAATCCAAATTACTTATTTTTTTCTATTTTGAATATACCTTTTTTATACCTTTTTTTTTTAATTTGGTAGCAGGGATTGAACCCAGAGGTGATTAACCACTGAACCATATCCCCAGATCTTTCATAGTTTATTGTAAAACAGGTTCTCACTAAATTGCTTAGAGCCTTGCTAAGTTGCTGAGGCTGGTTTTGAACTCACAATCCTCCTGTCTTAGTATTGTCAAATTCATAATCATAAAGATGCACACCTTTCCATCTTCTCAGGTCTTCTGCAATTTGTGTTTCCAGTGTCTGATAATTTTCATTGTAGAAGTCTTTTATTTTTCTTGTTAGATTAATTCCCAAGTGTTTCATTCTTTTAGAGGATATTGTGAATGGGACTGATTTCCTAATTTCTTCTTCTTCCCTATTATTGTTGGCATATAGGAAAGCTATTGATTTATGGGTGTTGATCTTGTAGCCTGCTACTTTGCCAAATAATCTGTTCATAAGTTCTAACAGTTTTCTGGTGGAGTTTTGTGGATTTTCCAGATATAGGATCATGTCATCAGCAAAAAAAAAAGGATAGTTTGATTTCCTCTCTTCCTATTCTTATCCCTTTGATTTCTCCCTCCTGTCTGATTGCTCCAGCCAGGGTCTATACTGAATAAAAGTGGTGAAAGCAGGCAGCCTTGTCTTGTTCCTCAGTTCAGCAGAAATGCTTTCAACCTTTCTTCATTTAGTATTATACTAGCAGAGGGTTTGGCATATATGGCCTTTACAAAGTTAAGTTCCTTTGATTCCTATTTTCTCCAGAGTTTTGAGCATAAATGGGTGCTGGGTTATATCGAAGGCCTTTTCTGCATCTATTGAGATGATCATATGGTTTTTGTCCTTCATTCTGTTTAAGTGATGAATCACATGTATTGATTTGCATATGTTGAACCAGCCTTGCATACCTGGAATGAAGCCCACTTGATCATGACGAATTATTTTCTTGATGTGTTTTTGACTGCGGTTTGCAAGAACCTTATTAAGGATTTTTGCCTCGATATTCATGAGGGTTATTGGTCTGTAGTTTTCTTTTTTTGATGTGTCTTTGTTGGGTTTTGGTATCAGAGTTATGGTTGCTTCATAAAAAGTGTTTGGGAGAGTACCCTCTTTTTCAATTTCTTGGAATAGCTTCATAAGGAGAGGTGTTAAGCTCTTCTTCAAAAGTGTGGCAAAACTACAGAGAATCCATCAGGTTCTGGGCTTTTCTTCTTTAGAAGACTTTTAATTGCTGTATGGATTTTAGTGCCTGTTACTGGGCTGTTTCGGATTTTAATTTCATCCTGTGTCAATTTGGGGATGTTGATTTGTCCATGTCATCCGGATTATCTGATTTAGAGGAGTATAGTTTTTCAAAATATGTTCTGATAATGTTTGATTTCAAGGGGGTCAGTGGTGATCACTCCCTTTTTGTTGGTGATTTTGTTGGTTTGCTTTGATTCTCTCCTTCTTTTAGTTAGATTAGCTAGGAGTCTGTCAATTTTATTTATTTTTTTCAAAGAACCAGCTCTTTGTTTCGTCAATTCTTTTTATTGTATTTTTTGTTCTCAATTTTGTTGATTTCAGCTTAATCTTAATTATTTCCTGTCTTCTGCTAGATTTAGGATTAGACTGTTCTTCCTTTTGTAGAGATTTGAGTTGGAGCATAAGTTTATGTTTTAGGGATCTTGCCTGATTCTTAATGTGGACACTCAGTGCAATAAATTTTCCCCTTAAGAAGGCTTTCATGCTATCCCAGAGGTTTCAATATGTTGTGTCCTCATTCTCATTCTCTTCTAAGAATTCCTTAATCACTGTTCTCATGTCTTCTTGGATCCATTCTTCATTTAATAGGGTGTTATTCAATCTCCACATATATGTGTGTTTATGTCATGGTTTTTGCTGTTAATTATTAGGGTCATAGTATCGTGGTCTGATAGGATACACAGAATAACATCTACCTTTTATATTTGCTGAGATTTCCTTTGTGAACTAGTATATGATCTATATTGGAGAAGGATCCATGTGCTGCTGAGAAGAAGGTATACTCTGCCAATTTGGGGTGGAATATTCTGTAGATGTTTGTTAAATCTGTTTGATTTATGGTGTTGTTTAGGCTGGAGATCTCTTTATTGTTTCTTTGCTTTGATGATCTGTCTATTGGTGATAAAGGAGTGTTAAAGTCTCCCAGTACTATTGTGTTGAGGTCCACAAGTGGTTTTATATCTTGGAGTATTATTTCCACATAGTCGGGAGCACTGGTGTTTGGAGAGTATATATTTACTATAGTTATTTCCTCCTGTTGTGTTGTTCCCTTTACTAGGATGTAATGGCCTTCTTTATCTCTTTTGATTAATTTATGTTTGAAATCCACTTTGTCAGATATAAGAATTGCAACTCCAGTAGCAATATCCATGTTCATAGCAGCTCAATTTACAATAAATTGTGGAACCAACCCAGATACCACTCACTGGATGAAAGGATCCCAAAGCTCTGTTATATACATACAATGGAGTTCTACTCAGCTATTAGAAACAATGATATTGAATCTATTGAAAGTAAAAGGATGGCATTGGAAGAAATCACGCTGAGCAAAGTTAATCAAACACAGGGAGTCAAGGGCCGAATGGTTTCACTCATTTGTGGAGGCTGGACCTAAACCTGGGCTCAGGAGTAAAGTAGACAAACTCATGTTTTAGATCCATAGAATAAAAATGCAAAATGCTAATATTTAGGAGATACAGTTGAAATATACTTCATAAGATATTTAAACAAGCTATTCTTCATACTTGTACAAAAATGTAAATGTTTAATCCCATTGTCAAATATTTTGAAGAATAACAAGGGATGATAGGAAGGGAGGAGAAGGAGAAATGTTGGAACTGAGATAAAGCAAGGTACATTCCAAACAGTTATAAATGTCACTGTATACTCTCTAACTATATATATATATATATATATATATATATATATATATATAATTTTCTTCATAGTTATAAGAATTATATCACTGTATTTGGTTTTTTTAGGAACAATATAGGACCCAGAAGAAAGGCAAAGAGATCAGGGGATGGGAGGAGGGAGGTAGTGGGATGTGGCGGGGGGAATATTGAATAAATTGTATTTCTGAATTGTGTGCATCTAGGAATATGTGACAACTAATCCCAACATTATGTAAAATTATAATGCCCTAATAAAAATAAATTTAAAAAAAGACGTACTCCTGTATTTTTTCTAGGGATTACACAGTTTGAGCTTTTATATTTATATCTCTGTTCCATTTGAGTTACTTTTTATTTATCATGTGAGATAAGGGGTCTATCTTAGGCAATTTTGTGGAATATTTGAGACTGAGTAATTTTTTTAATCTAAAAAATTTTTTCACATACTTATTACTGAGCCAACCAACCAATGCAGAACACTAAAAAATCATTTCCTAATGAAACATCTCCAATTTCTCAATGAAAATATTTTCAGTTTGATGTGGTAAAATGATAATGACCTCACTTGAATATGTGTGCCAGTGGGTTTCCTTACAGACCAAACTTGGTTCTTCTCCAAGGTCTCCTCTTGGAGGTACCTGATTTTATTACCAGATTTCAACCAAATTCACTGAAGAATGGTTCAATTTTGCTTTTGTTTCTTGGCCAGGATTTTCTTGATCCTGACAGTCCTGCGGGAAGACCACAATGAATAGAGTCAACCACACAGCATAATGGCGGAGAAAGGACGGAGCAAAGAATGCTCCTGCAAGCCCTCTTCATGGCAGTATTAATCCATTAAACATTAAACCTAAACATTTCCAGGGCTGGAGCCATGGCTCTGTGGTTACAGCGCTTGCCTGGCATGAGTGAGTACTCGGGTTCAAACCCCAGCACCACATACACAAATAAGTGTCAGAGCAATGAAAGCCATGTGAAAAACTCAATAAAAAAATTGATTCTCTCTGTCTCTCTCTCTCACTGTCCTTGTCTCTTTAAAAAAAAAAAAAGTCTCACCTCCCAACACTGTTGCATTAGGGGTTAAATTTGCAACACACGAATATTGGGGAGACATTCAGACCATAGCATTATCAAACTTCTTTCTTTCACATGTGGCTATCCAGTGTTAAGCTTCAGCAGTGTTAATTTTAAATTTATATTTTATTTTCTTATTAGTTCATTGTGTTATTAAGTAAGAAAGTTATGCCAGGCACGATGGTACACACCTATTATTCCAGCAATTTGAGAGTCTGAGGCAGGAGGATTGCAAGTTTGCGACCAACCTCTGCAACTTAGCAAGGCCCTAAGGGCTTAGTGAGACCCTTTGTCAAAATAAAACATTAAAAAAGAGGACTGGGGGGGCGGGGCTGGAGCGGCGGCTCAGCGGTTACGGCGCTTGCCTGGCATGTGCAAGTACACGAGTTCAAACCCCAGCACCATGTATGCAACGAAGTCTCCGAGCAACAAAGGCCACATGAAAAACTAAATAAAATTGATTCTCTCTTTCTCTTTCTATCATTATTCCTCTCTCCTTTAGAAAAAAAAAAAAAAGAAGAAGAAGGGCTGGGGGGCTGGAGCAGCAGCTCGGCGGTTAAGGCGCTTCCCCAGCATGAGTGAGTACACGGGTTCAAACCCCAGCCCCAAGTACACAACTAAGTGTCAGAGCAACAAAAACCATGTGAAAAACTCAATAAAAATTGGTTCTCTCTCTCTCTCTCTCTCTCTCTCACTGTCCTTCTCTCTTTAAAAAAAAAAAGGGGGTGGGATGTGGCTTAGTAGTTAAGCAACCCTGGCTTCGATATCCAGTGCCCCCCTAAAAAAGAAGAAAGTTAAGGTAACTTTATATCAAAAGCATAAAATAATAATATTGATGATACTATAAATAGCAATAGTAAGCAAGGATTAGAAAAGAAATGTTTGCCAATCACAGTGTCCAGCTGTCCAACGCCAGTGCTGCCAAAGTCCCAAGCACACTGTTTACCAATCCCAAAGAAAGAACCTGGAGAACTCAACACAGAGATTTTGGACTTTTGATTACTGATGCGCTACTCCTTGGTGGCAGCCACCGGGATACGATGGAGGACCACACCATGCCTACAAGCAGGGGTAATACATAAATTAGGTTGCACGCCCACTGCACAGGTGGAGTTCTTTGGACACTCTGTGAGCATGTTCTTCTACTTTACAGCTAGTGCCACTATGTTTTGATCCTCACCTAAATATCGGAGATATGAGAAGTGGCCAGCTTCCTCTCCCATTTCCTTCATTATCATGTTCTTTAGAGTCCTTATATCACTGCAAGCTTTCCCAGGAACTGATTAATATTCTTCCCCATAACCCATCCCTTCAGTGCCTTCAAAGTCCCCTAATGTCCCTCACAGTCTTATACGACCCCATGTCTTCTGTGAAGCCCTTGGAACAAGGTTCCACAGATGTACCACATCCATGTCTTACAACAAAGAGCAAGAACATATCAACAAGCATGTAAGCTAAGTAAGATAGCATTAACTGGCCTGGAAAGGTAGCTCAATGGTTAGAGTGTTTGCCTGGCATGCACAAGGACCCAGGTTCAAAACCCAGCACCCCATACACAACTAAATGTCAGAGAAACAATGACCAGATGGAAAAAAAAATAAAATTGATACTTTCTTCTTCTCTCCCTCCACTTGAAAAAAGAAAGATAGCATTAATTATTTAGACACTTGGGTTAAAGCATAACTTATACTGTGTTTTTAGTTCAGTTGTGCTTTATCCAAGTTCATTCGGTCTCGTTGCAGGTTGGACCAGCAAGGGCAGTCCTGTGGTGCAGTCACGGGGAGTTCTGAGCAGATCCAAGTCTGTCTGGTTGGCTGTAGGTGCAACTTCCGTTGCCCAGGCTAGGAATAGGTTCCAATTTGCTAACCTATGGAGAATACACCAAATGTTTAACAGATACCAATACTGACGAATCACCTGCATCAGGCAGTACTCAGGCTACTGTGCAGTCTTGTGTTAGCAACGTAGCCTGCTCAGTGCACTTGCCTGGGCAAGCACACCATACCGATCCGTGTGTTTGTACTGCAGTGGTAGAGAGAGAACAAGACACCTCTGGAACATATAACTGCTATACACTGATGGCACTCAAGGGCACCATCACTTGTGTGTGTAAATTTAGACATTCTCTCTCCCCACAAGGGGTCAGAAGGGCAAACCACAAAGGGTGTACTTGCACACTCCATGGACAACAAAGACAACAAATGCTCTTTTTTTTTTTAAGAGAGAGAAAGAGAGAAACAATCTTATTTAAATTTAATTTTTTTTTTTTTTAGAAAGAGGGGACAGTGAGAGAGGGAGAGAGAGAGAGAGAAGCCATCTTTATTTAGATTTTCATGTGATTTTCACTCCTCCCACATTTCGTTGTGTATGTGGTGCGGGGGTTTGAACTCGAGTATTTGTGCATGCCAGGCAAGCACCGTAACTGCCTAGCCACCACTCCAGCCCCGCCAAAAATGCTCTTTGTCTCTGAAATGATGTCTTGAGGGGCCAACAATAGGAAGTTGCTATTTGTGTCCCTTGTCAGTTTAAGAAAATGTTCAGGCGGTGCACATCTGTAATCCCAGGGACTAGGGAGACTGAGCCAGGAGGATCACAAGTTTGAGGCCAGTCTCAGCAATTTAGAGAGGCCCTAAGCAACTTAGAGAAATTCTGACTCAGAATAAAAAAAACAAAAGGGCATGGGATGTGGCTAAGGGGCAAAGTGCCGCTGGATTCAATCCCCAGTACCAAAAAAAAAAAAGAAAGAAAAAAAAAAGAAAAGAATGCTCAATGAATGTGTGTTTTTTATTTATTTTTTAAATCTATAACCTTAATGCTAAGGGCCATGGGCAAATTAATATAGAAATGGCTGCAGGCCTCTGGTGTCTGGGTTTTCATTTAAAGTTGTCTGCATCAAAGGCAGAAGAGCTGCCCACCCTTGCATAGAGTTATTTTTAGTCATTAAAGCTTGTTTCAGCAGGCCTTTCGTTCTTTTGATTAACGCAGATTCTTTGGATTGTTTAGCAGGTGGAGAATCCATATGTTCTGGTCTTGAGCCCACTGTTATGTCACGGCCTGTAAAAGGAGCTCCTGGGTCGTCCTCAATTCCCTGGGGTTTGCTGCCATACATGCCACTGAGCCAGGTTGGTCCCTTAATGGTTGTCTTTCAGTTGACTCTTTCGCTGTTGGAGTCTTGCATCAAGCCTGTGGCTATTGACACAAGTCAAAGCATTTCTGACCCCTTCTGAGAACAGGAGAGGGTCCATTAGTCTATCTGCCATCTCTGCAGAGATCCGCCACCTCATCTGACACGTCCTCAGAGGCGTCTAGTCACTGAGAGCAGGGAAGCTGATTCTGGCTTGCAGCACAGCATCAGGAATCTTCATAGACAGAGCTCACTGTGTCATAGCTGCCCTTGTCCTGCATTTTTTTTTAATTTGGTACCACGGATTGAACCTAGGACTGTTGACCCACTGAGCCACATTCCTAGCCCTATATATATTATATATATATATGTGTGTGTGTGTAAAATATATATATATTTTACACACACATACATATATATGTGTGTATACACACACACACACACACACACACATATATATATATATATATATATATATATATACATATATATATGTTTGTTTTTGAGACAAGTTCTCACTAAGTTGCTTACGGCCTGGCTAAGTTGCTGAGCCTAGCTTTGAACTTGAGATTCTCCTGCCTCAACCTCCTGAGCTGCTGGGATGGCAGGCATGTCCCACACACCTGGCTTGGGCCTGCATGTTTTAATTACCATGTGGCCAAGTGATGACTTCCTTTGCTGGGGCTTCCTGTAACCACTATTTTCACGAGGTATACAACCTTGACGAGCTTCTCTGCTCAGGGGCTTCCTCTGCCCACCCCAGACTATAAAGTCACTGCCCAGCTGGGCCACACCATTTCCCCTGCCTACCCTCACTCTGAATCTGGCCTGAGAGCTGCCAATCCCAATAAAAAGGTTTCAGCTGCTTTCGAAAACCTGCACCTGAACATTTGGTGCTGAACACCCGCATTTCCTGATTTTTATATTTGGTGTCGAAACCCAGGAGGGTTTTCAGGCCTCCCCCACCGGGATTGAGGTCCACCCTCTCTCACAGATGAACCAGGAAGCTCCTGCACTGCTTTGTTTCCCTTCATCCTGGCTGATAAAAGTTGGGTAAGTTCCCTTATGTTTCTCTTGACCTTCTGGTTACATTCTCCATCATGGGGGTCTGTGTGAAGTGTTGGGCACCACAGACCCCCCCAACCCATTCTGTTCTGTGCCCCCGCAGGCCGAGGAGATATCCCAGCCTCGGCCCACCCAATTCTCTCAAGACTTACACCATAAGTGGCTGGTCTTTTAACTTGACACTTTGGGACTTTTATCTTTCAAATCCTCAATATTACTGTCACCGGACAGGGAAATGATCAGAGATACTACATGTTAATCCTTTCAGCATTTGCACTCTAGTCCCCCCCTTAATTATCCTCCTCCTCCTCTTTTCCCTCCTTCTTTCCCTGCACCAGCCTGCCAAGTGCTCTCAGCTTCATCCCCCCTTATATCAATCCTCTTCTTCCTGCTCTCCTCCATCTACAGTCCCTCCCCCTACAGCTATGGCTCCTCCTCCTCCTCCTCCAAACCCTCCCCGCTCATTCCCTCTATATCTAAAACCATTGCTTATTAGTGTTTTGCAGAAGTACTACTTCTAACAGAAAAACCTAAATTAAGATATGCCATCACCTACAGGACAGATAAGATCTAATGCCAACTTCTATGGTTATTAAACAAAAAGGGTAACTATAAAACTGTAACATAGAATTCCTACTTTAAGACTGGTGAGGGCTAGAGCAGTGGCTTGGTGGTTACGGCGCTTGCCCGGCATGCGCAAGTACATGGGTTTGAACCCCAGCAACCCACATACACAACTAAGTGTCAGAGCAACGAAAGCCATGTTAAAAACTATAAGAATTGATTCTCTCTGTCTCTCTGTCTCTCTCTCTCTGTCCCTTTCTCTTTAAAAAAAAAAAAAGTCTGGTGAAACTGGCCTGTTGGATGTTTAATACCAAAACCAGATTACCAAAGTTAAGGTAGTTAAAGGGTTCAGGAAAATAGTCAATATTTTGGCCCTTTCCCTATTTGGTCCCCCAAAACTACACGCTTGGCAACTCTGGGTAACATGATCTCCCAATCAGGGGGATCAAGTGACCCTAGAGAACAGAAAGCCACCTAGTGTGCCTGCTGCAGAGACAGGAAGGTCATTGGGCAGGGAGATGTCCCTGATGCTTCCAAGCAAAGCCACATGTGGTCAGCAAGACCCTGATCTATCCTGGCAGATGGCACAACTGGTAGAAGAGCCAAGAGGCTTTCACAAGTTCCTAAAGAATAACCCTGAGAGTCGCAGCTGCCTTGAAGCAATAGATAGGAACAAGATCAGTTTTAATCAAATTGATCTTAAACACCTGGAAGGAGAGTATAACCAAAGCTCAGTCCTACAAGGACATTTAGTAACAAAGGCAATGGTTCTTTTTTAAACATTACTTGAGATGCATGCTTATTAGTTCTCTCAAAGATAAATAAAAGTTGGAGGTTACACAGCCAAAGGAAATATCTCTACCAGACAGACAGAAGTTATCACATGGGACTACAGCCCAAGTAAAAGCTAAATGCCACCTTTAGAGGGGTTCCCCTTTTTCACAACTCTTCAAAGAACTTTTCTTACTGTTACACTTCCTCTACCTCAGTTCCTTGCAACCAACCCATACAGGTCTCTTCTTTAGTGTTGTTCCTCCAGGATTGTGTGTGTGTGTGTGTGTGTGTGTGTGTGTGTGTAATGGCACCCTGACAAAAAAACTTAAGTTCCAATATGCCTTTTGCTTTCTGTGTGCCCTTTGCTTTAGTTCCTCAGTTGACACTATGTAGTGAAGCTGAATTAATCTGGTTTGCTCAGAATCCCCTCCCGAGGGTGAAATGGGCCATTTTCTTACCAGTCATGGTCAGACTCTCCTTAGCTTCCTCATTCACTACCTCTGGGTTGGGGGCAAGAGAATGCAGTCACTACCACCCAGAAACTAGAATAGTAACTTCAAGAGGCAGTAGAGGTATCTACTGCCTCTCTGGCCTCCTTGCAAAGACAAGTAACATCTATTGCCCAAGTTTTCTTGCAGAACTGCCAAGCACTAGATCTCCTGACAGCAAAGAGGGAACATGTCAATTCCTAAAAGAGGAATGATGCTACTATATCAATGAAGCTGGACTAGTCAAAAAAGCATTGGAACTCTCAGACTTCTGAGCCAGAGGCTTAAGCAGCAACAGTCAAATGATCCCTGGCCAGGACGTCTAAACTCTACTCTTGTCACCTGGCTGACCCCCCTCCTTACTCCCATATTAGTGATAAGACTCCTTCTAATGACTGCTTCCTCTCTCATCAGGTTCATCCAAAACTGCACGAGTGAGGTCACTGGAATAACATACAACCAAATGCTCTTGCACCCTTACAGCTGCCTCTCTACTGACAAACCAACACCTGAACCTTCCCTTCCCCCACAATGCTCCATTAACAGCAGGAAGTAGCCAGATGGAAATCAACGCCTATATCACGAAAAAGGTCAGGATGTTAGGTTGACTCCAGGCAGATGGGGGGGGGGGGGGCAGGGCATCAGGAGACCCAAGCCCTCTGGTGGCCTGAGGGGGGCAGTGCATCAGGCAGCCGGTGCTTTTGAAAGAACAACCAATCAGACCCTGACAGACAATCCCCAAGGGTGTCTTACAATTACCCAATGATCAGTGGAGTCACCAGCCAATCCCCGAGGGACAAGACCCCCAAACTTCCTCTGCCCACCCCAGACTATAAAGTTGCTGCTGAGTTGGGGCCACGCACTACTTCCCCTGCCCACCTTCACTCTGGTGGACTGGTGAATCTGGCCCAAGAGCTACCAGCTGCTGATTCCAATAAAAAGGTTTTGCTTAGCTACTTTTAGGCCTGACTCATTTTCAAACATCCACCCCTGAACATTTGGTGCTGAATATTCACGTTTCCTGATATTTTTTTGTTTTTAAAGAAAGAGGGGCCAGTAAGAGAGAGAAAGAGAGAAGAAATTTTTATTTAATTTTTCATGTGACTTTCATTCCTCAGACAATTCATTGAGTACATGGTGCTGGGATTTGAACTTTGGTACTTGTTCATGCCAGGCAAGCATGGTAACCATCAAGCCACCACTGAAGCCTGATGTTTCCTGATTTTTATAAGTACTTCCAGACCTGCCTACTTTTGATGCCAGTTTGGTGGAAGTCAGGTTTGTGTCTCCCCAGAGACCAAGAATGAAAGGTAAGCATAGTGGACAGACTTTATTATAAGAAAATAATAGAAAGCAAATCATAAAGAAAAGAGCAGACTTCCCCCAGGGTGGGAGAAGGGAACAGAACTGAAGAGGCAGTTAGGTTTGTCCTTTTTATAGGAAGTTCACCCTTCAATTGGTCATCCTCTCTTTTCCCTCAAGCCTAGGACATGGGCACAGGAAATTCTGGTTAATTCCAGCCTTGGGTTTGCACCTCAAGCATAAATAGAAAGAAAGTGGCATGTGGCTTAGCAGAAAGGAGTGTCTGCATCTGAACCCACCTTGCCAAACCCCTCTTAATAGTATCTTCTCAGAGGAGTTAGATCAGCACATTATAATGATACAGCAAAATCCATGTTCATAGCAGCTCAATTTACAATAGCTAAATTATAGAATCAACCCAGTGCCCCTCACTGGATGAATGATCCAAAAGCTCTGATATGTATATACAATGGAGTTCTACTTGGTTATTAGAAACAATGATATTGTGGCCTTTGAGGGTAAATGGTGGCAATGGAAGAAATCATGTTGAGTGAAGTTAGCCAAACCCAGAGAGTCAAGGATCAAATGTTTTCCCTCACTTGTGGAGGCTGGAGCTAAACCCAGGCTTGGGTGAAAGATTGTCAAGCTCTTGTACTAGACTCACCAAAAGTGTACACATAATCTAGGGGAACCATAGATAAGTAGCAGGGATGGGGAAAGGAAGGTGGTGGGTATAGGAGAGGGAGAGAGGATAGAGAAGGATCAGGAGAGACAATCAACAATGTAACATACTCTTTACCCTCCCCACAAGGAGCCAAATAATATTTATGCAATCATTTGATTCTGGGATATTTATAATCATTCATATATATATATATATATATATATATATATATACACACACATTTATAACGGTTATGGGGAAATATAGAAGAATCAAGAGACTGGGGTATGGGTGATATCGTGGTGACTCTGGATTAAGGATCAAATACGTATTGTATTGTTACTTTATATACATTTATGTTATATGACAGCTCAACTCCTTGATAAAGAGAGAGAGAGAGAGAGAAGAGAATGAGAGAGAAAGAGAGAATCAATTTTAGTTATTTTTCTATCTGGCCTTTGCTTCTCTGGCACTTAGTTATATATGTGGTGCTGGGGTTTGAACCTGGATCCTCACAAATGCCATGCAAGCACTCCAACCACTGAGCCACTACTGAAGCCCCTGCATTATCTCTTGCCGGCCACCACGGAGCTAATTTTGGTGGCAATAATTCAAAGGGGTGCAGGCAAAACCACAGCAGGTGTTTAGCATGTCCCCTAAATATCGGTTTCATAGCTGATACATGCTTAAATGCCTGATGGAACTCCCCTATAGTAGTTTGTAGGCTTTTACCCTGCAAGATAGCAATACCTACCATGTACTTAGGAATAGGACCTATGAGCACCAGGTATTGGTGGATGTCGGGTGTCCCAGCTGCAGCTTCAACCTTAGGACTCAGACTCTCACTATTTTTCTCTGTGTCCATCAATCACAGTACATCTGCCTGAGGATGTCCGTAAGTCAACATACACTCAGCTCCTGTGTCTACAAATACTATTCACTCTGTGAACATTTTTTGAAGATCAACATATTGCCAATTCTACATATGGCCTCCACTCCAGAGACATGGTTTGGATCCCTGAATCTTGATCTTCCACTGAATCATCCACAAAAAAAGAACTCCAAGACTCCTGTGAGGAAGCCAGGGTCTCTGCTTTCATTACATCTCCTAGTAGGAGGTGCTTGTCTTGGAGTCCTTTTGGAGTAGGAGTCCATTCTACCTTTCCAACAGTCTCCTCCATTTTTTTCCTTATTGAAAGATAACGGCTGAAATCTTTGTCCTTTGGCAATTACTTCCACAACTGTACCAGGGTGCAGTAGGTTGCTTATCTAATTTCCTTTCATCCATTTCTGCTGCTATGAAGTCCATCCATAATAGCATATTTCACCCCCAGCTCCTGCAAACAGCCCAGTAGTTTTTCCATAGGGATCACGGTGCCTCTAGGCATAGGAATATCTCGGAATTTGGCCATGCATTGCAAGTGGCAAGAAGCAGCCAAGCTAGCTATGACCCCACTTTTTTTTTTAAAGAGAAGGACAGTGAGAGAGAGAGAGAGAATTAATTTTTATTGAGTTTTTCACATGGCTTCCTTGCACTGACACTTAGTTGTGTACATGGTTGCTGGGGTTTGAACCTGTGTACTCACACGTGCCGGGGAAGTGCCATAACTGCCGAGCCACTGGTCCAGCCCCATGACCCCACATTTTTATCAGCAGCACTAGCATAAAGTCACTGACAGGATGGATAGTTCCTGAAATGACTTTAGACAATTCCATACCTTTTGTTATTGTCCCACATCCCCATGTCCCAGAGCTGAGCAGCCATGCCAGATGCTTTATTTTGTTTGGGTTTGGGTCTTAACATGAACCCCGTCCAATCAGCTCCATCGGGATGTAAGATCTCACAGTGGTATGTAAATATCTCTGAAGCAGGGAGCAGATCTGGATCAGCCCCCTCTGGCCACTTCTGCTGGATGTTTAACTTTTGGACCATTGCAAGTTTAGCTTCTTTTAGGGTTTCATTCTCCAACCTGGACTTCTGAGTCACTGGAACAAGTAGATTCCCTGAGTGAGTCTCATGTCGGAAGATCCCAGTTTTCATTAGTCATCGACATCCTAATACAGGCCCTGGGACTGTGAAGTCCTCTCCATTTAGCATAAGAACTCGCCATGACCTGCAGGCATCTGTCTGTATGTTTTTTTTTGTTGTTGTTGTTGTGTTTTGTTTTGATTTTTGTTTTAAAGAAAGTAAGAGGAAGAGTGAGAGAGAGAGAAGAGAGAATTAATTTTATTTAGTTTTTTCATTGGGTGTTCATTGTTCTGACACTTAGTTGGGCATGTGGTGCTGGGGTTCGAACCCAGGTCCTTGTGCATGCCAAGCAAACGCTCTAACTACTGAGCCACCACTCCAGCCCCTGACTGTAAGTTTTAAACACTGACAGCTCATACTTGCTGTTGACCTGTGCTTAAACAGGCATCTCCTTTTAGTTTTAACTCTTCCTGGCCTCTGCAGAGCTGACCTGAGTGGCTGACACCGGGTCTGTGGCTGACTTCTGTGCACAGAGCAGGCCACCCCTGCAGTGGCCTTCTTTGTTTCTGTTGGCTTTCCTGGGATGACTTTGCATGCTGCTTGCCACAGTTGCAGCACCCCTCTTTGCCTGGACCCCACCCCTTGAATAGGGAAGCCACCTCCAACCACGTGGAGGCTTGTGGACATCCTGGGCTTTCCCTCAGAACCCATGTCCTTTCCCAGCTCCGGAGTCATCCTGTTCCTATTTGGGATTCTGCTGACTACACCAGTGTTTCAACCCTAGAAATGCAAACGTCCCAAGCATACCATTTACTGATTCCAAAGAAAGAACTTGGAGGACTCAGCAGAGAAGTTTTGGACGTTTTGTTACACACTCTTCCATGGCAGCAGGCTGGGGTTTCATGGAGGGCTGCACTGAGCCTACAATCAGGGGCAAGAGAAGGATGGGCTGTGTGCCCACTGCGCAGGTGCAGGCCTTCAGACGTTACAACCAAGGTCACTGTGTTTTGATCCTCACCTAAAGATTGGAGATAAAGGAAGTGGCCAGCTTCCTCTCTCGCTTTCCTTCATTATCAACTTCTTTAGAGCCTTTCTTACCTCTCTGTAAGCATTCCTAAGCCTTGATTAGTGTTTACCCCAACACTAGTATAATTACTCTCATGAACATCAAAAATGACTTTGATGGGGTCTGGAGCAGTGGCTTGATGGTTCCAGAGCTTGCCTGGTATGCGCAAGGACACAGGTTCAAACCCTAGCACCACATACACAACGAAATGTTGAGCAATGGAGACCAAATGAAAAACTAAATAAAATTATTCTCTCTTCCTCTCTCTCTCACTGTCCCTCTCTCTCTCTTAAAAAAAAAAAAAAAAGACTTTGATGGCATTTAAGGAGATGAGAGAAGAAGATCAGCCAGCCGTGGGGGTTCTGGGGTTGAGGTCCAGTAGCAGGAGAAGGAAAGGAAGAAAGAGAAGAGGAAAAAAGAAAAAGTGGTTCTTTTCTGTCAACAATTCATTTCAGCAACACTTTAGGGGCTGGAGAGTGGCTCAGCAGTAGAGCACTTGCCTGGCATGCGGCAGGACCTGGGTTTGATCCCCAGCACCACATACGCAACTAAGAGGAGGAAAAACAGAGCAACAAGATGAAAAAATAAAAATTAATCCTCTCTCTCTCTCTCTTTAAAAAAATTATAAACTACACTCTAGCCCACTGTGAAAGCAATATTCATATTCTAAAATATCTATTTGGCCGTGGATATGTGGGAAAAAACTGAGGGAATTATTATCCGTTTACCCAAATTCCAGACCAGAAAAAGCAAACAAACAAACAAAAAGCTCAAGTTTAAAATGCTGCTTCACTGCTAGGAAGAATATTGATTGTGCTAATTCTCCCTCCCCGCATCCAAGTTGGGGATCAACCCAGGGCTTTGAGCATGTGCAAGCCCTCTACCACTGAGCAACACTTCCTGCCCTTCACACTTTTGCTTTTTGGAACCAAGATTGAGTCCAGCTGTATTTAACCATTGTGCCACATCTCCAGCCCGTTTTATTTTTTTAAATACCTTTTTTTATCTTGAGTAAGTCAATTTTTATCTTATTTTAATTTTTTTTCTCTGTTTTTTGTTTTTCCAACACTTAGTTGTGTATGTGGTACTGGCGTTCAAACCCAGGTCCTTGCGCATGCCAGGCAAGTGCTCTACTGCTGAGCCACCTCTCCAGTTGCTATTTCTTTTTTATTTTGAGACAGGGCCTAAGTTGCTTATGGACTCACTAAATTGCTGAGACTGGCTTTGAACTTGTGAACCTCCTGCCTCAGCCTCCTGAGTCACTGGGATTACAGGAGTGGGCCACTGCACCTGCTAGTTCTTAATGAACTTTACCTAGTACCTATTATTTCCTTCAATAACGAAGCAGCCCCAAACTAAATCATAAAGTAGATATAATTTGTCTTTGGCATCTTCCCCATCCCTTCCAGTGCCTTCCTACTAAGAAGTAAAAATTTCTACAAAAGCCCCTCACCTTCCTGCCCCCTGCCCTTCAGAGATATTTAATTGTCTTGTAAATTGATATGATAAACCAACCACTGCCACTGCTTTAACAGGTGTGGGTTTGTCAATCATTCCCTCTAAGACTGCACCCTGGGAACTTTCTGAAATGACATTTTACCAAAGGCAAGAGTCAGGGACTGACTGCAAGGACATTGCAGCTTTGTGATTGACAGCCCAATCCCCCACTCCTACCCCTGCCCACCCCCATCCCTGTACAGATAGGACTGGCCTATAAAAAACCTTCCCTGTAATTCCAGAGATAAATGACAATCCCACTTTCTGATAGGATATATAAAATCTTTTTACAGGTAAAGTTTGCAATAGTAAAAAATAAATTCCTTCAGGGTGAGAGACAGACCATAACATGTTGAAATCTGCCTTTTTGAGTTATGCTAAGTGAAGTATCCCGATCTCAGAGACTCAAGGGCCAAATGGTTTCTCTCATTTGTGGAAGCAAGAATACATCGGGAAGCAGTATGTTAGATGGCTAAGCCAATAATAACTTCCAATTGTATGATTCTTAACGCAACAGGGAGATGACTCTGTAGGATACCTGGAGGCGTAGGATGGGGGACAGGGTAGGGGGAGGGCTTAGGAAGAACTCCTAGGAGACTGGAGGGTGGGAATATGGGGGAATCATCTCAGAAGGAGATCTCTGACCTCCACGAGATATCCATTTAACTCAGGGGTTCTTCTTGGGGAAACAGCAACATGGGGAACCCAAGCTGGGCATCCATGACATGGATTAGCCCTGGATAACTAAGTATATATGCATTTGTTCTTGAATGTTTGATAATGTTTCCCCCTCAATTGTAACTTCATATTTATCTAATAAAAAAAATGAGGCTGGTTAAAAAAAAAAAGAAATCTGCCTTTTTGTTTTTTTAAATCATAAAACCAGTGAGAAACACTCCAACAGTCTATATAGTTTTTATCAGAATATCTTCAGTGCAATCATTTGGTGGGCAAATGGGTATTTACTGAGCACCTGTGATATGACAGTTGCTGTCTTTGTGGTTTTAAATGTGCATTAGCACATTTGCTTACCCTTACCATATCCATTCCTCCTTTTTTTATAAAGCCAGCCCTGTGTTTGCAGTGTTCACCAATAAGGTTCCGAATTTCAGATGAATATAATGGATGTGCAATATATATCCATTAGACCATGTTCCTTGGTATAAAAATAAAAATTATAGGGGGCTGGAGCAGTGGCTCAGCAGTTTTAGCCCTTGCCTGGCATGCATGAGGATGCAGGTTCAAACACCAGCACATACACAAGGAAGTGTTGGAGCAACAAAAGCCACATAAAAAAATTAAATAAAATTGATTCTCTCTCTCTCTTTCTCTCTCTCTGTCCCTCTCTCTTTAAAAAATAAAATAAAATAAATAAAAATTATAGGAGGCCATTTTTTTAGACTAAGCTCCTGCTCTCCCAAAATCAAAATGGAGTCATACATGCTAACGTTCCACATCACCAAATGAAAATTATCATTTGTTCTTCAGAGAAATCAGAATGAGAGATGACCACTTTTCCCACATAAGCCAACCAGCCTGACAATGAAATTCCCTCTGCTTTAATCCTTAGGAATGTAACCGAAAGTAATCATTAACCAATCAGTTATTTTCTGTTGTCTCCCACTCCTCACTTTACAAGGAAAGTGGCATTAAAATGACCAATCCACTTATTGTTGTTTCTGCTTTTGTTCCTCTTTATTTTTTTTTAATTTTAACTGCTCATAAAAACATAAAGGTTGTATACATTAATGGATACTCTGTTGTTTCTGCTTTTGTTCCCTTTTATGTTTTTATTTTAACTAATGTGTAAAAACATAAAGGTTGTGAATATTAATGGATATCATGTAATGTTTCATAAGTTTCTGCTTTCTTTATATTTCATTTTAAGACAGGCTCACTAAATTGCTTAGAGCCTTGCTAAGTTGCCAAAGCTGGTTTCAAATCTGTGGTCCTCCTGCCTCAGCCTCCTGAACCACTGGGGAAGCAGCCATGCACCACCACTACACCAGGCTGTTTCTGATTTTTGAGACCTCTGTGTCTATAAAACCAAGCCCTTCTGCTCTGCCCATTAGAACACTCACTCTGCTCTATGGAATGAGGTGTTGTATGATTCTAGAATAAAAATAAAGCCAATTAAGATCTTTAATTGCTTGCAATTTTTTTTTAAAGAGAGAGGGACAGTGAGAGAGACAGAGAAAGAGAGAAACAACTTTATTGAGTTTTTCACATGGCCTTAGTTGCTCCAACACTCAGTTGTGTACATGGTGCTGGGGTTTGAACCCGGGTCCTCGCCCTTGCCAGGCAAGTGCCGAAACCACTGAGCCACCGTTCCAGCCCCAATTGCTTGCAATTTTGCCATTTGGTAGATCCCTGTTTCCTTTGATATTCTCTGAGCCTAGTCCAATGCTGACAGTTGGTACATAGATTTTATTAATTTTTTTTTGGTGGGGGAGGTACTAGGGATTGAACCCAGAGACACTTTGCCACTGAACCACATCCCCAGCCCTTTTAGGTTTTTATTTTTAGACAGGGTCTTACTAAGTTGCTTAGGGCCTTGCTAATTTGCTAAGGCTGGCTTTGAACTTGTGAAACTTCCTGTCTCAGCCTCCTGAGCTGCTGGTGCCTGGCTAAATCTTTCAACGCTAGAGATCTAACCCAGAACCTCACATATGCTAGGCAAGTACTCTACTGCTGTGCTACATCCCAGAGCTTTTGGATAATTCATAGAGAAATTATGGAATAGTTTGTTAGATCACTGTGAGTTGTACCAAGGACCCTTTAACATCGAGCCACATCCGTAGCACGTTTTATTCTGTTTTGAGACAGGGTCTTGATAAATTACCTGGGCTGGTCTCAAACTTGCAGGCCTACTGCTTCAGCCTCCTGTACATCTAGAGTTACAGGTGTGCACCTGTAACTGGGCATCATGCCCAGCAGTACCAGCGTTTTAAGTGACTAAGGGCAAAGGGGATTCATATGCACTTGACCAACCCTAAGAATACTTTGTATATACTAAGTATTCAATAAATGTTTAATTAAATGAGAAATTAAAGCATTGTGAGGAGTGCTAAGATTTTATAACAATACAGGTAACCAGAGACTCCTTTCCTAGTACTCAGCTTGGGGTTACTCATGCCCTTTGTTTTATCCCAGAGCGTGGAGGTGCAGCGTCTGGAACGCAGGACTCCTAGAGAATGTGGGGGAAGGGTACCCAGAATTGCCTGCTGCTATCGTTATGTGGAAAGATGACAGCGTGATGGCAGCTGACCTGCACAGAATGCTGGGCCAGCCCTCTGTTCTGGCGTCTGCCAAGGTGCCGGCAGGTGCTCATTCATGTTTCTTCAACCCACATGCATGGCAACCTTGTGGACCATAGCTCACCTGGGACCTCAGAATCAGGTTGTGCTCAGTTATGTGCCACCTCGTGAACCCAAGGGTCTGGAATAATTTTTCTCTTCTTCTCTTTAGAATTCTGGCAGGTTACAAGGTTCCTATGATTTAAAGCCTCTTTCAGGAGCTGGAGCAGTGGCTCAGTGGTTACGGCACTTGCCTGGCATGCGTGAGGATGTGGGTTTGAACCCCAGCACCACATACACAGCTAAGTGTCAGAGCAATGAAAGCCACATGAAAAAGTAAATAAAATTGATTCTCTATCCCCCGCACTGTCCCTCTCTCTTTAAAAAATAAAATAAAGCGTGTTTCAAAATTAGCTCCAAACTGGACACACTGGTTTTCTAGCCTGAAGATCTAACCAAACCTTCCTCATCCTCAGTCATAACCATCCCTTGAGTCTCCGGGTCCCATAGAAGTGAGGGAACTGCTCCTTGTTTACATTTATGGACCCTGCTTCCCACACTTGCCTTGGTCCCTGCTACGGATCAGAGCAAGGACAGTAGCTAACTTTCCAACAGCCATGTGGGTAGAATCTAGCAAGGATGTGGCCAGCCCCCAAGATGCCTACTTTCTTTCTAGTATGTTGTGAGCGTTCCAGCCTCCACCTCCACTTTCTCCTGGGTCCTTTCCTGCCCAGGAAGCCAGGGAGGGCTGGTATCAGCCTAAGGATCCTCCTTATTTAGGGTTTACCTTCATTTCCTGAAAACTTGCAAATATTCCTCAGTTTTCATGGTTCTCCTTTGTGCTCCTCTCTATAAATACAGTCGTGTATCACATGATGAAATTTTGGTCAATAGCAGAGTGCATATACGTGATGATTCCCTTCGACTATAAAGCCTCGTGACATCAGGGCCAGCTTAGTGTGAGCAAGTACATCCTGATGTTTACAAATGATGAATTGACTAACACTTCACTATCTCTATAAAATAGAAAGGACCAGGGATGTGGCTCAGTGGTAAAGTGCCCTTGGACTCAATCCCCAGTACCAAAACAAAACCAAAATAAACTAAGCTCCAAAATCTTAATATATGCAACATGGCTAAATCTCAAAAGTGTTGTCCTAAGTAAAATAAGCCAGCCTCACAAAGTTATATGCTATATGATTACATTTATATGACATCCTGGAAAAGGCAAAATTATGGGGATGGAAAAAAGATCAGGTGATGCTGGAAGTGTTTTGGGAAGATGGAATTATTCTGCGTCTTGATCATGATGTAGTATAAAGCCTATACGTGCATGGTATACCAGTTTTAGTGAACGATTTTGCTATACTTGGTCATACTTAATTTTTATAAATGGAAAAATACGTTCCCTATTAGTTTTCCTTTTTGAAAGGTATGGAGGATTGAACGCAGGGGCACTTTACCACTGAGCCACGTCCCTAGCCCTACTTATTTATTTATGTACCAGGGATTGAACCCAGATGTGCTTAACCACTGAACCACATCTCCAGCCCTTTTTATTTTTTATTTTGAGACAGGATCTCTCTCTCTCTCTCTCTCTCTCTCTCTCTCTCTAATTGCTTAGAACCTCACTAAGTTGCTGAGGCTGGCTTTGAACTTGTTATCCTCCTGCCTCAGCCTCCCAAGTCACTGAGACTATAGGCGTGTGCCACTGCACCTGGCTCCCCATTACTGTTTTTTTTTTTTTAAGAAAGAGAGAGAGAATAAATTTTATTTAGTTTTTCATCTGGCTTTTGTTGCTGTGACACTTCGTTGTGTATGTGGTGCTGGGTTCAAACCCACATCCTGGTGCTTGACAGGCAAGCACAGTAACTGCTGAGACACAGCGAAGGCACCCTCTTACTTTTAAGTACTTACAAACACTTCACTAGTTAGTTATAAAGGCATTTTCTATTCAGGGACCACCAATTAACTTTAAGGCCCCATTACTAGAGTATTATATTGATTCTAGTTGTTTTCTTGTAATATCAGCCTGTTTTGTAAGACTTTAGCAATTTGTCCTGATTAAAATTTTATTTGTTTATTTCCTGAGGGTGGAAAGGTCGTTCCCACATGATACCCACGGGTTCTGGAAATCTTCATTTCCACCACGGGCTGGACAATCTTTCCCACAGCCTGTTGCAACGTAACGTGTCGGGCATGTCTTTGGCTTGCCCAGGCTTGGGGTAATTAGAGATTTCTTGTGTACCAAGATTTGTCAGTCAATGCTTTAAGAAGAGTGCTGGTATTTTTTTAAATTTTTATAAATTTGAGTTAGGAATTTTAGAAACTACCTTCTCTATGTCTCCCTTATTCAAAACTCTCTGGGGATAGGGAATCACAAACAAAAATCAAGACCTTTAAGTTTTCTGGTCTGCATTTTCTACAAACCACACTTTTTTTTTTTTTTTAAGAGAGAGAGGGACAGTGAGAAAGAGAGAATCCATTTTTTTTATTATTTAATTTGTCATGTGGCTTTCGCTATTCCAACACTTTGCGGTGTGCATGGTGCCAGGGTTCAAATCCACGTACCTGTGTATGCCAGATAAGCACCGCAACTGCTGAGCCACCACTCCAGCCCCTGCAAACTACTCCTTATGTGCCTGGTTTTTTTGTTCTGCTTTCTTTGTGGTACTGGGGATGCAACCTAGGGCCTTCCAAATGCTAAGCAAGAGCTCTGCTGCTGATCTACACCCCAGCCTACAAATGCCTGGTTCTAGAGTACAGTGTAGGCTTCTTTCAAACTCAGGCTGACCACAGACCACTAGCCTCTATCCCCCACCGGAGCGGAGACTTGTACTAATCTACTCCTACCCACATCCTCTAGCCTGCCATCAGCACCGTAGCCACTGTCTAAAAGCAATTACTGTTTCCCACTGTAAAAACTTACAGGTGTCATTGTGACAGAGTTGCTGTACTTTGCTCCAAAAGACCAGACTAAAAATAAAAAGGCAATCACCCAGGCCAAAGTTCCAGGTCATCAAACTGAAACTAAATCCTTATCTGACCTCCAGAGAAATCTGGAGGGAGAACGTTCAAATTTCCCAAGTGGGGTGTTGTGGGCACAACAGACTGGGGGTGTGGCTCAGTAAGAGAATGCCTCCTTTAGCCCTGGGTTTGATCCCCAGTGCACGCACACACACACTAATTGATAATTGGCATGATGAAGTTCCCTTTTGCCTTAATCCTTACACAAACAAAAGACAACCCGAAGTCACTTGACCCAATCAGTTATCTTTCTATTGTTCTGTCTCCCGTCCTCTGCCTTACAAAGGAAGCAATTTTGCAAAGAAAGCAACTTTATTTAATTAATTGATTGATCTATTTATATATGTGCAGTGCTGAGGATTGAACCCAGAGACTCGCACACACTAGGTAAGCACTCTACCACTGAGCTATTACACAGAAGGTAATTTTAAAACGACCAATCTTTTCTGTTCTTTCTTTCTACTTTTTTCAGCTTCTCTTTGTGTGTAAAACCAATCTCTTCTGCTTGGCCCATCAGAACATTTATTCTGCTTGAGGGAATGAAGTGTTGCCTGATTTTAGGGGGAAAAAAAAGCTAATTAGATCTTCAACCTAATTGTAATTTTCTTCTTTGATACCACTTCAGAGTTTCAAGGAGTCCACAATACAGGTATGTGCTGTATGCAAATTCCTAAGTCCCCAAGGTAAGGCCTTTAGTAATGCAACCTACTGCCTCCGTGGACATGTGCCACAAATATTGCCACATCTCTTTAATTTTCCCAAATAAATTGTGCTGGTCCCACTTATGTTATTAGTAAGTTTGGTATCTTCCTCTCTGGGCTCCCAACTTTTCCTGAATTTTCCAGAAACTTAAGACCTTAAGCAGTTCAAAAGTGTCCATTTGCCATCCTTCCTGTGGCAAAGACTGTTAAATAATCACCACGCTGGTGTTGCCATATTTAACAAATAAAAGCAGTGCACTCAAATATTACATAGGGCATACTTGTTTTTTAAAAAAATGTCCAACTGAGGATGTTTGTAGCTCAGTGGTAAAGTACTTGCCTTGTGGACATATGGCCCTGGATTTAATCTCCAGGATTGCCAAAAATAAAAAAAAAAATTTAAATGTTTTAAGTGTTTTTTATCTGAAATTAAAACTTAACTGGATGTTCTGTATTTTATCTGGCAATCCTCCACCAAACCCATTTCACCTCTGGACACACACGCAGCTCCACCTTGTTTCCCAATTTTCTTTGCATTTACGTCCAGACCTCTGACCAAATTCCAGCCAAAAACTACTCAAGCAACGTCCTCTTTTTCTTTCCAGCTGGGGAATCTATGTGGTGCAGGTGGCAGAAACACAGGATGGAAGGAGGCTGGGTACCTACATTCCCTGGAGCAGGAATTACCTAGGAAACCTTCATATTGCCAAGACAGCAAGAATTATTGTTGGAATAAGAAATACATTTTTATGGTACCAATAAGATTAGGGTGTGTTTATTATCAGATAGTTTGCCTTAACCAAAACAGAAGGCCAGTATCTTTGTTTTCTTTCTTTCTTTTTTCTTTTTATTTTTTTAAGAGAGAGGGACAGTGAGAGAGACAGAGAAAGAGAGAAACAACTTTATTTAGTTTTTCACATGGCCTTCATTGCTCCAACACTTCGTTGTGTACATGGTGCTGGGGTTTGAACCTGGGTCCTCATGCTTGCCGGGCAAGCGCCGAAACCGCTGAGCCACCGCTCCAGCCCTTTCTTTCTTTTTTTAATAATGAGAGAGGGATGGTAAGAGAGAATCAACTTTATTTAGTTTTTCAGTGGCTTTCGTTGCTCAGACACTTCGTTGCGTACACGGTGCTGGTGTTCGAACTGGTGTCCTCATGCATGCCAGGCAAGCGCCACAACCGCCGAGCCACTGCTCCAGCCCCCAGAATGCTACTATCTTGAAGTGGAGTGCAGCCATAATAGAAATCTAAAATTTGTAATGTTGGCTTAGTGGCTGAGCCATGGGAAATAACAAAAGATACCCACAACTAGAGAAACAGACAAAGATGTTGGGTAGTTAAAAATATTTGATAAATGATCACTTGAAATAACTTGGGTGAATGATGATATACCTGTTAAGTTACTGAGTTTATAATTCTAGAACAGAGAAATAAATGTAACGAAACCGTTTCTTTTTTTCTTTCTTTTCTTCTTTTATTTATTTATTTATTTATTTTGGTGTCCTTTGCTCCCTTCATCTGTTTGGTAAAGCAGTGGTCCACATTTCAGACTAATGTTTTCTAATGTACAAAATAAAATAATAAAATATCTAAGACTATGAGAAAACCAATTATATCTACAAATGCTTATCAAAATGTATTTTAAAAGCAATTAGTGGGGGCTGGAGCCGTGGCTCGGCAATTATAGTGCTTCCCTGGCATGTGTGAGGACCCAGATTCGAGCCTCAGCACCACATACACAATGAAGTGTCAGAGCAACGAGGGCCACATGAGAAACTAAATAAAAAATTGATTCTCTCTTTCTCTCACTGTCCCTCTCTCTAAAATTAAGAAAGCAAGTAGTTTTATAGAGAAATATATCTTTATTAATGCATTATAGCCAAATTTAGGGGCATGCAATAGTTGATTCTGTCAATTTGAATGGACCATGGGGTGAGCAGATATATATAGATAGGTAGATAGAGATACAAAGCTACATGTATCCACATGTTACCCGCCCAGTGGGTTCTTGTGAAGAATCAGATAAAGAATCAGAGGAAGGGACCATAGTCACTCCTCATTGGGACTTCTCACTCAGGCAGAAGGGAGACACAGCATTGACTAAGAGAGTGTCAGACTGGCTCCTGAAGGAAGAAGGGAGCTAGTTTTTATTTCTGTGTGAGGATTGCAGAGATGGGTTAGCATCTAGAAACTGTTTTTTAAGAATGAGGGGACAGTGGGAGAGAGAAAGAGAGAAGCAATTTTTATCTAATTTTTCATGTGACTTTCATTCCTCTGACACTTTGTTGCGTACATGGTGCTGGGGTTCGAACTCACATACTCGCACATGCCAGGCAAGCACTGTAACCACTGAGCCACCACTCCAGCCCCAGCCACATCCCACCAGCCCTTTTTAATTTTTTATTCAGAGACAGAGTCTCATTAAACTGCTCAGAGTCTTGCTAAGTTGCTGTCTCAGGCTCCCAAATTGCTGAGACTACAGGTGTGCACCACCGTGTCCACCTGAACTGACACTTGAACCTTTAGGGAGGGGCAGTGGGGCTGGAGCCACGTCTTCCAGGTTTCACCGTAGAGCCATCTCTGCTCATGATAAGGACGACCTGCTGGAGCTGTTGGGAGAACACAAATCACCAAGCAGCAAGTCAACAGTCCCAGGAATTGGCTGTTTCGCTGACTCCCCCACAGTTGTAGCCTCCCCCACAGTTTTGTTGTTTGTCCTAAGTGCTCAGCCACTAAGTCGTAGGGAGGGTGTCTTGGTTTTAATGATGCACTTGGTTTTTCAGGCTGATAGGCCTGAGAGTGAGTGGGTAAGTGGGTGGGTGGGTGAGTGGATGAGTAGATGGGTGGGGAAAGGCATACATCATGATTTTAAAAGACAACAAGCCATGAGCTAAAGTCCCTGGAGTGCTTTGGACTTTCAGTGGGGACTGAAGGTCTCAAATCCACCTCAGAGTTTTCACTCCCTAATCTTATGAGGTACCTAGGGGTCCATCAACAGGAATGGATAAAGAAAATGCAATGTATATACAATGGAGTTTTATTTAGCCATAAAAAATGAAGTTATGCCATTTGCAGGAAAAAGGAGGAACCATTTGTTAAATTAAATAAGTTGGGGCTGGAGCAGTGGCTCGGCGATTGCAGCGCTTGCCCAGCATGCACAAGTACGCAGGTTCAAACCCCAGCACCACGTTTACAGCTAAGTGTCAGAACAATGAAGGCCACATAGAAACTAAATAAAAATTGATTCTCTCTCTCTCTCTCTCATGGTCCCTCTCTCTTTATTGATTCTCTCTCTCTCTCATGGTCCCTCTCTCTTTATTCTCTTTATTGATTCTCTCTCTCTCTCTCTCTCTGTCACAGTCCCTCTCTCTTAAAAAAAATAAGTCAAATTCAGAAGGTTAAAGTTTATAAGTTTTCTCTCACATGCAGAAGCTGGAGAGGAAGAAGGAAGACAAGGGTGGAAGTGGATCTCCTAAAAATCAAAGGGAGAAAGGATCCAAGGAGTAGGAGTTGGGGAGGGAGGGGGGAAGTGCTAGGGATTGATATTGGGCAAACTATATTGTTATATTGTGTGCACGTATGAATATGTAACAACAAATCCCATTGGTATATATAACTATAATGCACCAATCAAAAATGTGGAAAAATAAAAAAATGTAACAAACAAACTGAATCCATGCTTTAAGGCAGTGGTTAAAAAAGTTGGAGTGGAGACTGAACCAGTGGTTAGGCGGTTACAGCGCTTGCCTGGCATGCGGGAGTACACAAGTAAAAACCCCAGCATCACGTACACACCGAAGTCTCGGAGCAATGAAAAGTCACCTGAAAAACTAAATAAAATTGAATCTCTCTTTCTGTCTCTCTCACACTGTCCCTGTGTCGTTAAAAAAGAATGAAAAGAAAAAGTTGGAGTGCTTGTGTTTGGAGTTTACCTTCTGCTCTCATCAAGATGTTATGAGAAAGGTGAGCGTAGGCTAGGTTGAGCTTGGCTTCATTCAAGCAAAGCTGTTCTGCTTTGGATATTAGGTGTCACCCAAAAGCTCATGTGTGAGACAATGCAAGAATGTTTAGAGGTGAAATGATTGCGTTTTGACAGCCTTACCCAAATCCCTTGCAGGGATTAGCTATGTGGGAACAACAGGCTGGTAGGGTGTAGCTGGAGGAGGTGGGTCCCTGGGGGCATGCCTTTGAGGTAAATATTTTGTCCTTGAAGACCTGAGTTCTTTCTCTGCTTCCTGATTGTGTCCTGAGCCACTTCTCTCCACCACCCTCTTCCACCATGATGTTCTTTGATTTGTTTTGGTACCAGAAATCAAATCCAGAGGTGCTTACCCACTGAGCCACATCCTCAGCCCCCTTTTTTTAGAGAGAGAGAGAGAAAGAAAGAATCAATTTTATTTAGTTTTTCATGCGACTTTCATTGCTCCAACACCTAGTTGTGTATCTGGTGCAGAGGTTCGAACCCCCATCCTCAAATATGCCAGGCAAGCACCATTACCACTGAGCCACCACTCTGGTCCCAGCCCTTTAAAAAAAATTTATTTAATTTTGAGACAGGATCTTGCTAAATTGGTTAGGGTTCCACGAAGTTGCTGAGGCTGGCCTTGAGTTTATGATTCTCCTGCCTCAGCCTCTTGAGTAGCCGGGATTAGAGGCGTGCACCACCACATCCAGTCCCATTTTTTGTGTGTGCAGGGAGGGTAGCAGTATTGGGAATGGAGTCGGGACTTTGCTCATACTGCTGGGAAAATACTCCACCATGGAGCCACATCCCCAATACCTGTACACCCCAAATATGAAGGGATAAAATAGAAAAGCCTGAGTGACAAAACCAGTAAGTCTTCTAAGTGAACAAAGCAACACTAGCCGTGTAGCAATTAGATTAAGGATGTCCCCTTCTGTGCCAAGCTTTAAGGTAGTCACTTTAAGGTGAAAGGTTTAGGTGAAAGAGCAAATCACAGAGATGAAGAAGCAAAGAAGTCAGTCCAGCCTTGCGAACTAGATTTAGATATGATTGCCAAATTTAGCGAGTAAGAATACAGGATACACAATATTCTGTTTGGCAACCCTAAGTCTAGAAATAAATTTTGGAGTAGCTACTAGCACCTGAATCTTTCTGAAAACAAATAAGTTAGAAGTGTACCAACTTTTTTCTGGGTTGGGTGTGGCTCAGATGCAGAGTATGCTTAGCATACTCAAGGCCCTGAGTTCAAGCCCCAGCACCTAAGAGAAAAATAAACTATAAACCTCACTAAAAAAGAGCTTCTGCCCACCCAAGAAACGTAAAACAACAGCAAGACGGCAAATTTGTATGGGTAGGAAGCACACAAGTCAGACACCCAAGAGAGCATGCATGTGGCCATGAAGGATAGAACAAGGAAGGGCATCTCAGGAGATGGAGCAGGGGCAAGGAGCTCTGCCCAAAGGCAGGGTCAGGCTGTCATCAGGCAGTCCTCCTGCCTAAGGCAGAAAGTTCAGCGCGCTTGCCTAGCTGGTTTTCGTAATTACTAAGAACTAGCAATTAAATCTGCCATTCTTCCCTTTCCTGAGTGAGAGCTGTTTTGCTCTGTTTTTCTTTTTCTTTCTTTCTTTCTTTTTTTTTTTTTTTTTTGTATCAGAGATTGAACCCAGGGGCACTTAACCACTGAGCTGCACGACCAGCCCTTTTTATTTTTTTATTTTTATTTTTTTTAAGAAGAAAAGGACAGTGAGAGAGAGAGAGAGAGAGAGAAAGAGAGAGAGAATCAATTTTTATTGAGTTTTTCACATGGCTTTCGTTGCTCTGACATGTAGTTGTGTACATGGGTGCTGGGGTTTGAACCCATGTACTCGTGCATGCCAGGCAAGCGCCATAACCGCCAAGCCACCCCTCCAGCCCCAATTATTTTTTATTTTGAGATAGAGCCTTGCTAAATTCCTGAGGCTTGTCTTAAACTTGGCGATCCTCCTGCCTCATCCTTTCAAAGTTGCTGAGATTATAGGTTGGCATCACCGAACCCAGCATCTAATGACTTTTGAATTAGGAAAATAAGCTTTCTGTAAATTGTTCTTCTCAGCCCTGCACACAATGGCAGAGCTAGGACATACTATGTAGATAATGAAAACAAACAAAGCTAGGCATGGTGGTGCACACCTATAATCCCAGTGGTTTGGAAGACGGAGGCAGGAGGATTTCAAGTTCAAGGCCAGCCTCAGCAATTTAGCAAGGCAATAAGACACTTACTGAGACCCTGTGTTAAAATAAAAAATTTAAAAAGGGGCTGAGGATCTGAACCCAATGGTAAAGCACCTCTAGGTTCAATTCCCAGTACCAAAAAAAAAAAAAAAAGTTATTGGACCATCAAGAGCCATACTTAGCCCTAATGGGAATACTGTATGTATAGAGATTTGGATTTATTTATTTTTCTTTTTTTAATTATTTGCAATACTAGGGATTAAGTATTGAACTCAGGGCCTCCTGCATGCAAGACAAGTGCTATACCACTGAGCTACGTCCCCAGTCAAAAATTCTGGATTTTGAGCTTAATCCAATGACTAGAAGGTACTTTGGATTGTCTCCCCCAGTAAGGAAAGAAGAATATGTTCTATGGATGATAATGGGGTGAAACAGATATGGGATGACTGGAAGAGTGGACTGTGCCAGAGTCCTTTTCTTCCTGGGCACACAAACAGACTAATTTCCTATTCTCCTTTGCACTCTGAGTAGTATAGTAACTTCTACACCTGATCCATAAAACCTCCCAGGAGGAATCCCTTCACAATTTTCCTTGCTTTGTGATGTGGAAGGTGATGACCCACACAGCAACCTTGGAAATCACACACTGAAGAAGGCAGAACCAGCTGATGGATCTCAGGTAACTGCATCACCACTCAGAGGAGAGCTGCCCAAGAGCACGACCTAACCACCAGCACATGCCTTGAGTATTGGGAGAGGAAGATGTTTTAGATCACTGAGATTTTGAAGAGTCACCTAAGGCATGGTTCTCAAGCTGTGGTCCCCCAGACCAAGAGCATCAGTATTACCTTGCAACTTGTTTGAAATCCGAATTCTCACCAGGCACAGTGGCACGATCCTTGTAATCCCAGTGGGTCGGGGGATGAAGCAGGAGGATCACAAGTTCAAAGCCAGCCTCAGTAACTTAACAAGGCCCTAAGCAACTTAGACCCTGTCTCAAAATAAAAAATTAAAAAGGCTGTTTTGTGGCTCAGTGGTTAAGTCCCTCTGGGTCCAATCTCTAGTTTAAAAAAAAAAAAAAGAATTCTTGGGGTTGGGGTTTTAGCTCAGTGGCAGAGCACTTGAAGCCCCGAGTTCAGTCCTCAGCCATGGAAAAAAAGAAAAAAAAAATAATTCTGAAACACTTAACAGTCTCTGATCTATGTTGACTAAAGAAAAACCTATTTTCTCTTATTGTGACTGCTCTGAGTCTTTGGTTGCTTCTTCTGACCAAGGGGGACATCTAGAGGTTGCTTGTGATGTGTCATCTATCTTGGCAGCCTTTTCCAAATTGTCTCATTATAGGTGCAATCATAAATCACAGATCCTATAAACCCAGGTAGGACAAATATTAATGTACAACTAACCTTTAAGGGAAGAAACACACCCAAAGCAGTTATATTTATTTTTCTAGGTACAGTAGAAGTATATTAAAGGATGCACAAGAACTTTAAAATGTGATGGACTGGGAAAACAGTTACAAAGGACAATTTGGGGACAGTAGAGGAAATTTGACTGTTGACAGAATAGTGGTTGATCTGATTGAGTTATAATGCTGATCTCTTTATCATTTTTCTCTTCCTCTTCCTCCTCCTTTCTCTCTCTGGCTCTCTCTCTCTCTCTCTTTGTCTGTGACAGGGTCTCTCTGTTGTTTAGGTTGGTCCTGAACTGAGCTCCAGTGATTCTTCTGCCTGGGTTTCCTAAGTAGCTGGGGCTACAGGTGCACACCACTGCCCAATGCTGATTTTCTGGGTGTACTTAGGGCATCGTGCTGTGTAGAATGTACTAGATCTTGGGACGCGCAGCCTGAGGTATTTCAGGGTAATATAGTGGGGTGGAAGGATCTTTGCAACCTAGTTTCAAATGTTTTAGCAAAAAGGAAGTGTGTGCGCACTGGGACAAAGTTGGCGAGGCAGGATGTCAACAGCTGGTGAGCCTGGGGGAGCTTTGCAGGTGGGATATGGATAATCACTGCACTGTTCTTGCTTTTCTTCAACTTCTGTTAAAAAATTAGTACTAAAAGCTTTGAACAAAGTTGCTTAAAATGTTACCTGAGGGGCTGGAGTGGTCACTCTGGGTTTATGGCACTTGCCTAGCATGGGCAAGGACCCGAGTTCAAACCCCAGCACCACGTACACAACGGATTCTCGGAGCAACGAGAGCCACATGAAAAACTTTTTAAAAAAATTAAAATTTTCTCTCTCTGTCTCTGTCTGTCTGTCTCTCTCTCTGTCCCTTTCTCTCTTTAAAAATAAATAAATAAATAAATAAATAAATAAAATGTTACCTAAATTTGTATCTGACTTCCCTCATCCTGGGTTTCATTCTTTTTCTTTTTTTCAAGAGAGAATCAATTTCATCTGGCCCTTCATGTGGCCCTTGTTGCCCTGACACCTTGCTGTGCATGCAGTGCTGGGGCTTGAACCTGTGTCCCCACGCATGCTAGACAAGCACTGCAACCCCAAGCCACTGCTCCAGCCCCTGGGTTTCATTCTTGAGTTGAAGTTTAACGTTTTATGAGTAACATCCCGCCAGGATGTCTGTCTTCTGATCACTCACAGAGCAAACACTCACAAACCTTTGCGGACGCTAGGAAAGGACCAAAAAGCTTCCCAGCTCCCCTCTGGTGCCCTGCTCTCTCTGGTCTTCCTTCAGCTGGGAGGATGCTGCCTTCCCCCTTCCCCCACCCCTGCCTTCCCAGCTGACTCACATTCATCCTCCAGATCCCCTGCCCACCTCTGTGCTCTGAGGTCATTTCCCCTGTCTCGGCACTTAGCACACAGCGTAGTCTAATTGTCTGTTTTCTTGACTGAATTCCCCTCTAGACTAGTTTCCTGAAAGAGAAGGGTGTTTTGTTTGTCCTTTTGGAGCTATAAACTTAGTCTCTGACAGTACCTGGCACTTGAGTCTAAAAAGTACTCAGCGATCAATGCTAAGTCAATGCCAGAGAGAACAATTTTGCAGAGAGCCAAACTGGAGTTCAGCTAGACTAAGAGATCTCCACAAATAAATTAATCAATATGAAACTTTACAGATGTTATTAATTTAGCATAAATGTGAAAGCAAATGTCTGTTTATAGCAAAGGGATTTTTTATTAGAATTATGGTAAAAATCTTAGAAGTTATATATTTCATGATGCTAAGTTCTCCTCAGGAAAGACTCTCTCCTTACTGAATTTATCTTTACATTCTTTTTTTTAAGAAAGAGAGGGACAGTGTGTGTGAGAGAGAGAGAGAGAGAAAGAAAATCAATTTTATTTAGTTTTTGATGTAGTTTTTTTTGCTCAGAAACTTCACTGTGTACATGGTGCTGGGGTTTGAACTGGTGACCTTGTGCATGCCAGGCAAACACTGTAACCACTGAGCCACCACTCCAGTTCTATCTTTATATTCTTTATTACACATTCATACTTCTAACAATACTTTCTTCTGATTAACTTATTTCAAATACATATACCTATATGTGTGTATATATTTTTTGTTTTTATTTTTTGATGATGAGCATCAAACCCAAGACCTTATGCATGTTAAGCATGTGCTCTACCATGGGGTTATACCCTCGGACCCTACTTTCTTAACTTTTTATAATTTTATTTAGTTAGTTACTTAGCTAGTTACCAGGGATTGAACCCTAGAGTGCTTACCCACTGAGCCACATCCCCATCCCTTCTCATTTTTGTTTTGAGACAGGGTCTAGCTAAGGTGCTTAGGGCCTCACTAATTGACTTAGGACCTCCCTAAGTTGCTGAGGCTGGCTTTAAACTTGCAACCCTCCTGCCTCAGCCTCATGAGTTACTGGGTTATAGGAGTAATCCTCCACATCCAGCTTATAATTCTATTGGTAGCTCATTATTATTCCTGTAAAGAATAATGTCAAATGCCATTATTCCAGATAATAAAGCAGGAAAATGAAATGGTATAGTTATCAGGGTATTATCTTTAGTTATGACTGTATATTTAGAAAATCAAGTACTCTTAACTATAGAGTTTTGCAAGGAAACAACAAATTGAAATGCTAGTTGTAAGTAAGGATACATAAACTTAATACCTCTCCTTTACTGAAGGAATAATGCAAGAAACTGAGTCCCAAAGAGATTTTCTTTTTTGGTGGGGGTGACTAGGGATTGAACTCAGAAGCACTCTACCACTGAGTTACAACCCCAGCCTTTTTAAAAATTTATTTACTTATTTATTTTTTAATACAGGGTCTCACAAGGTTGCTTAGGTACTTGCTTAGTTGCTGAGGCTGGCCTCGAACTTGTGATTCTTCTGCCTCAGCCTCCTGAGCCAATGAAATTATAGGTGTATGCCACTGTGCCCAGCTCCAGTGAGATTTTCTGACACCTAAAGAGTATACAGTTCTACCTCACCTTCCTTTTATTTATTTATTTATTTTGTTTATTTCAAGAGAGAGAGGGACAGTGAGAGAGAGAGAAAGAGAGAATCAATTTTATTTGATTTTTTTCATTTGGCTTTCGTTGGTTCAACACTTCATTTTGTACATGGTGCTGGGGTTCAAACCTGTGACCTTGCACATGTCAGGCAAGGGCTGTACTCTTCGAGCCACCACTCCTTCTATTGAATGGAAGAATTTATGCCACTTATGAGTTCAGAATTAATTAATTTTGCTTGCGGGGATTGAACCCAGGGGTGCTTTTCCACTGAGCAATATCCCCCGTCCTTTTGATTTTTTTGAGACAGGGTCTCATTAATTTGCTGAGTTGCTGGGATTATAGGTGGGTGCCTGAGTGCAGAACTTTTTTAAATGGTTCTAATTTTTAAATGCATAATTGGATCAAGAAACTAAGTTTATTACTTACAATCAGTAGTGTCTTTTTGCTTGCTAGCTTGATTAAGTTTTTTAGAGAGAGAGAGAAAACGAGAATCAATTTTATTTAGTTTTTCATGTAGCTTTCATTGTTTCAAGTCTTTGCTACGTGTGTCGGGCTGGGGTTTGAACTCACATACTCATGCATGCCAGGCAAGCACCTTAACCGCTAAGCCACCATGTTAGGTAGACTTCAGGCAGCTGAGTGGGGGCAGGGTATCACACAGCTCACACCCGGAGGTGGCTGGGTAGGGGCAGGGTATTGGGCAGCTGTGGTGCAAGAAAAACCAATCAGACGATTGCAGATGAAACCCAATGGTGTCTCGCCATTGCCTGATGATTGATGGAGATACCAGCCAATCCCTGAAGGACAAGGCCCCCAAACTTCCCCTGCCCACCCCAGACTATAAAATTGCTGCCCAGCCAGGCTGCCGGCCATTTCCCGTGCCTGCCGTCACTCTGGCTGGCTGGTGAATCTGGCACAGGAGCCACCAATTCCAATAAAATGGCTTTGCTCAGAGGCTCTTACGTCTGACTCCTTTTTGAATTTCTGATTTTTACATTTGGGGCTGAACACAGCTCCAGCACCTCTTCCCTCTCTCTTTAAGGGAAAAAAAAAAAAAAAAAAAATATATATATATATATATATATATACACACATATATATAGCTGGAGATGATAGCTCAGTGTAGAGAACTTGCTTAGCATATGCAAGGCTTTGGGTTTCATTCCCAGCACAGGTGTATGTGTGTGTGTGTGTAGAGTTCCAGGTGTTGAGGGACCAAGGTGAAAGGTATTTTAAGACCTTGCTTCAGAAATTGGAGTTAACTCTGCTACATCCATTGATCAAAGCAAACCTAGGACCAGCCTAGATTCAAGAGACTCCACACTCTGAAGCACATTGAATGTCATTTATAAGTTAAACCCCTTTCTTAGCAAAAATGATTTTTTAAAGCACAGAGAAAATCTGAAATCAAAGTTGGATTGCAAATAAGTTACAATTTTAGTATGGAAATAGAGAAAATCTTGTTTAACTTGGCTATGTTTTCCTGGAAACACCTTGTTCCCTCGAGTTCTAAAGCAATCTTATTTCAAAAAAAAAAAAAGTCTTTTTATTTATTTATTTTTTTTACTGCGATTTTCTTTTGTGGAGGGTTTGCAACCTACACATAACAGTGAGCAACCCAGGGATAGTCGATTCACACACTCCCCATTTCCTCTGGTCTTAGGCACTTTGTGGCCTCTCTTGAGATCATTAATTTTGGAGAAATCACATATAAATGATAATCCTTTCCTTCATTGTCATCCTAGGTATAATTTGCAAATTAGAAATGGACATTCTTCTTGTCACATAGTTTGAAAATATGATATTATGGTGGGTCAACATTTTAACATCTTTTCTATAGCAAGCAACAATGGTATAGACCCATGTCAACAGGGATAATATTTCATTTCTGGAAACTAAAACAAAACAAAACAAAAACTTATTAAGTGTCTTTACATGTTTCAAAGAAACCAAATAGTCATCAAAAGCTTTTATTATGTTCTTAGTCTATTTGCACTGCTATAACAAAATATCTTAGACTGGGCAATTTTTTTTCTTTAAATAGAATCAATTTTATTTAGCTTTTTCGTGTGACTTTCATTGCTCTGACATTTAGTTGTCTACATGGTGCTGGCGTTTGAACTCATGTCCTCGCGCATGCCAGACAAGTTCCGTAACTGCTGAGCCACTGCTCCAGCCAAGACTGGGGAATTTTTAAAATTTTTATTGTTTTGGTACCAGGGTTTGAAACCAGGGGCACATTTTTAAATTTTTTTATTTTAAGAGAAGATCTCATTAAATAGCTTGGGCCTCACTAAGTTGATGAGGCTGGCCTCAAATTTATGACCTTGCCTCAGCCTCCTGAGTTGCTGGAGTTACAGCTGTCCATCACCACACCTGGGTAGACTAGATAATTTATTTTTATTTTACTTTTTTAAAGAGAAGGACAGTGAGAGAGAAAGAGAGAGATTTTTATTTAGTTTTTCATGTGACTTTTGTTGCTTAGAGACTTCATTGTATACGTGATGCTGGGGTTTGAACTCTCGTACTTGCACATGGCGGGCAAGTGCGTAACCACTGAGCCTCCGCTTCAGCCCAGACTGGGTAATTTGTAAACAACAACATTTATTCAATTTATTGCTCACACAGTTCTTCTTGAGGTTGAGAGGTCCAAGATCAAAGGACCATCACATTCTGTCTGGTAAGGGCTCATTCTATTTTGTAGATGGTGCCGTCCTGCTGCGTCCTCACATGGTGGAAAGGGCCGACGACATCCCTGGGCCTCTTTTATAAGGGCACTAGTATCATTCATGAGGGGGTGGGCCCTACCTATTGCATTGGGGCTTAGGTTTGAACGCAGGAATTTTGTGGAACACATTCAGACAATAGCAATTATGAAAGCCTCAAAATCATAGTAAACAAATTATATAAACATACAGTTTGTTTTGATTGATGGATAAGTGTATCTTTTAAAAAGTTTTATTAGTGTATATTAATCATAGAGAATAGTGAGTTTCATTGTGGCAAATTTGTACACACACATAACAATTTATCAATCACATCTTTAAAGCAATGTTGTGTGCAACGTACACAGTGCTGGACATTTATTAGGTAGGATTTTTTTGTTTTTTTTCAGGTAAGTTTATAAACAACGGAAGTTGCCAATATTTACATTTACACTGCTGAATAAGAAGATAACTAAAGTCTAGTTTGCTTTGGGATGAGATATAACTTCATTTTATGAGTTCTTCTACTTCATTAAAATCGTCACCCAAGGGGCTCAGGCAGTGGCTCAAAGGTTACAACCCTTGCCTGGCATGCGCAAGGATGCAAGTTCAAACCCTAGCAACACGTACACAACAAAGTGTCAGAGCAACACAAGCAACGTAAAAAAACTAAATAAAATTGATTCTCTCTCTCTCTCTCTCTCTCTCTCTCTCTCGCTGTCCCTCTCAAAAAAAAAAAAAAAAGAAACCTTCACCCAAACGGAACAGATGACTCAAAACTCTTTTTTTAAATCCTAAGTCTCTAAAAGCTAGGAAGAACATTTTGCTGCTCCTGTTGTTCCTGTGATTTTGTGATTTGCAGCATCACTTAACAGACTCTGTGATTGCTGGTAGGACTTAAATTCATCTCCACACTCTAAGGGACCAACACATCTGTCATCAAAAATTTCCCTTTTGCCAACCCAGATATTTTAGTTGTACCCTCTGAATCAGGGGGTACTCAGCTTAATAGAATAATCAAGGAATGGATACAGTAATGTATGTTAATCCATGTTAGTTTGCATGGTATACCCAAGCTATTCAGTAGCAACTATTTCAGACTGAGCACTGAGTATTGTATAGGGAAATTAAAAGGCTTTGTGTGTGTGTGTTTGTGTGTGTGTGTGTGTGTGTGGTTAGGGGAATTGAAGCCAAGGGACCATTGTCACTGAGCTACCTCCCAGCCTTTTACAAAATTTTCATTTGTATTTATTTATTCATTATGGTACTAGGATTGAACCCAGAGGCATTCTCTCTTTAGAATGAGAGGGGCAGTGAAAGAGAGAAAGAATCAATTTTTATTTTTAGCTTTTCATGTGGCCTTTGTTGCTCCTACACTCCATTGTGTATGTGGTGCTGAGGTTTGAACTCATGTCCTCATGTATGCCAGGCAAGTGCCGAACCACTGAGCCACTGCTCCAGCCCTACGGGAAGACTTTTGATTGAGTAGAAGTGATTTCCTTTCTAATCCTGAACTTGTGAGATTCATTCTTCAACTCAGTGCTTTCACGGCCTGACCCCCCAATTTTTTCCTTAAAGTGTACGGTATGCTTCATTTGCTTACTGACCTCTTTAGTCTTGTTATATGGGTTCTATCAATCATTAAAATAATACAGTTGCTTAGCCTCCTTTTGTAAGGCTGTGTAGATGGTGCTGGCTCAGATATTGTAATTGTTCCTTTTTTTCTTTTTGTTTTTAAAGAGAGAGAGAGGGAGAGAAAAAGAAAGAGAGAATCAACTTCTATTTATATTCCCATCTGACCTTTGCTTCTCCCACACTTAGTTGTGTATGTGGTGCTGGGTTTTGAACCTGGGTCCATGCACATGCCAGGAAAGGGCTGTAATCACTGAGCAACTGCTCCAGCTCTGTAATTGTTCTTTTTCTTTTATTAAAGAGAGCAGGACAGCAAAAGAGAGAGAAAGAGAATCGATTTTTTTTTTTAATTTAGTTTTTCATGTGACTTGGCATTGCTCCAACACTTTGCTGGGTACATGGTGCTGGGTATCTGGTGCTGAAATTTGATCCCACATCCTCGTGCTTACTAGGCCAGCACTGTAACCACAGAGCCACTGCTCTAGCACCATAATTGTTCTTTTTCATGATCTGAACTCTCAGAAAACATGGTCAAAATATCAAAAAATTAAGCTAGCATTATCCTGATACGGAGCACTTTGGTTAATCCACAAGCAAGGTCCAAAACAGATTGTTACAAGACAGGTAAATTGCCCACTTAAATTGCATCCTTCGGAGTAAAGCAACAAGATCAGTTCCCATGAACTACTAATCAAGGTGGAAAACATCAGCCTGGGGCATTGGAGGGGGTGGCAGCAACCAGGGAGACAGAAGGCAGATAATTTATGTTGGATCCTGTTGGCAGTAATCACGTGTTGCTTTCAGGATCTTTTTTTTTTTTTTTTTTTTTTTGAGATGTCTCATGGTTTTTGCCCTTTCCCTCCGACCTTCTCCACTAGGACATTTTTTGTGCTGACAAGGGGTTTCTCGGTACCTGGGAATTTCATAGGACCACTCCTTCCTTGTGGTTTCCCTTCTCATCCTACTGAGATGCTCGTGGCTCCTGCATGACTACCCCTCCTTGGCCATGCCCTCCTCGTCCCACTTGGGTTCTGACACCCTCTCCTGCTAGCCAACTACTACTCTCCCTGCATTGATTCTTCTTTACCCTGCTTGATAGCCCATTTGGGGCTGCTGCCTCTTAGGCATGGTGCTCAAACAAAAGGACATAGACTAGAATAGAACACAAGCATGATTATATCACAAAAAGTTTTCCTTCTTCTTTTTTGAGGTGCCAGGGAATCTAACCCAGGTCTTGTGCAGGCTAGGCAGGCACCCTACCATCGAACTATAGCCCCATCACTTTTTTTTTTTTTTAAGAGAGAGGGACAGTGAGAGAGAGAAAGAGAGAAACAATTTTTTATTTAGCTTTTCATGTGGCTTTCGTGCTCTTAGACTCTGCTGTGTACATGGTGCTGGGGTTTGAACCTGCGTACTCACACATGCTGGGCAAGCACTGTAACCACCGAGCCACCGCTCCAGTCCCCACTTTTTTTTTTTAAGAGAGAATCAGTTTTATTTATTTTTTTCATCTGGTTTTTGGTTTTCCGACACTTAGTCTTCCCACATGCCAGGCAAGCATGCTACCGCTGAGCCACAGCTCCCTTCCAGCCTGGCCCTCACTTTTTTTTTTAATATCTCACATTGTATTTTTTTTTTTTTTTAAAGAGAGAAGGACAGTGAGAGAAAGAGATAGAATCAATTTTTATTTAGTTTTTCACATGGCTTTCATTGCTCTGACACTTAATTGTGTACATGGGTGCTGGGGTTTGAACCGTGTACTTGGGCATGCCGGGCAAGCACTGTAACCTCTGAGCCACCACTCCAGCCCCTCGAATTGTATTTTTTTTTCCCCAGGGCTGAGGACCGAACTCAGGCCTTGCACGTGCTGGGCAAGCGCTCTGCCACTGAGCTAAATCCCCAACCTCACATTGTATTTTTTTAATAGAGAGAGGGAGGGCGGGGGGGGGAATTACTCTTTATTTACTTTTCCATCTGGTCTTCATAAATGGTGCTGGTGTTCGAACTTGGGTCCTTGTGCATGCGAGGCAAGCGCTTTAACTGCTGAGCCACCGCTGCCATCACTTTTTAAATCACGTTCTATACTTTTTTCTCCACATTTTTTATTGGTGCACTGAAGTTGTACATCTTGATGGGATTTGTTGTTATATATTCACACATGATCTGTCAAATATCACTTCCTAGCATTTCCTCCCTTCCCTCCCAGCCTCCCATCACTTGGTCCCTTTCCTATACTGATCTCTCTTTGATTTTTTTATTTTTAAGAGGTCCACCTTTGTTTTCCTTCTTGCTCTCTAGCTTCCGCATATGAGAATGTTCTGTACTTTCTCTTTTTTTTTAGAAAGAGAGAGAGAGAATCAATTTTGTTTCTCTGATAGCTGTGTATGTGGTGCTGAGGATCGAACCTGGATCCTTACATGTGCCAGGCAAACCCTCCAACCATTAAGTCACTGCTCCAGCCCCATTCTTTAATTCTTAAGAGAAAGTAAGTAGTTTATTTTAAAATTATTTGTAACTGATACATCACAAAAAATGTACAGATTAATGGAGTACCATATTATATCTCAACATGAGTACATATGTACATGTGTACATATGTTAAAACATATTTATCTTTTCAAACATTTATCATATCTCTCTCTTTCTTTTTCTTTCTCTTTTTTGGTACTAGGGATTGAACCCCGGGGTGCTTAACCGCTGATCTCATCCCCAGCCCATTTTTAATTTTTTATTTTGAGACAAGGTCTCACGAAGTTGCTGAGGCTGGCATTGAACTTGGAATCCTGCTTCAGCCTCCCTAGCAGCTGGGATGATAGGCAGGCACCACTATGCCTGACTATTTATTATTTCTTTATGATGAAAGCTTTTTAAATCCTTTCTTCTAGCGTTTTGAAATGTGCATCACATTACTATCTATATTGTTATCTGTATGTTGTGCCCTACTATGCACTAGCACACCAGAACCTCTTACTCATAAGTATAACTCAGTACCCATTGATCAACATGTTACCCCACCCTGCTGTGCCCAAGTAATATACTATTTACTCAGAAAAACAAAAATTATGAGGCTGAAGCAGTGGCTCAGAGATTGGAGTGCTTGCCTAGCATGGATGAGGACCCAGGTTCAAACCCCAGTACCACATGCACAACTAAGTGTCAGAGAAACAAAGGCCACATGAAAAAAATAAATAAAATTGATTCTCTCTTTCTCTCTCTCACTCTCTCCCTCTAAAAAAAAAAGAAAGAAAAGAAAAAGAAAAATTAATAAACACTTAAATGTGTGCACATATATATACACACATAATTAAAAGGAAAACAAAACCCCAAAAATTATTGGAAAGGAAAAACACCAAAAATATTGATACTTGAGTAATGGAATTATCGCTTTTGCTTTCGTTACATTGTTCTTCATTTTCTAACTTTCCTTAATTGAGAGTTTATTACCCTAATGGTTTTCAATTTAAATTTTCAAAAGAAATATATTTGACAAAATTATTTGTAAAGCCAGAAAATAGAGATTTCTAAATATTTTATTTTATTAAATAAATGTTTAATGAGCACGTTGTGTGTACTGAACAATGTACTAATTGCTAGGAATACGCTGGTACATAAGGCCAATCCTCTCCTTAGCCTCATAGGGCTTAGAGTAGGTGAAGTCAGACATCAAAAAGTAATTACATGGGGCTGGAGCGGTGGCTCCATAGTTACAGCGCTTGCCTGGCACACCTGAGGACCTGGGTTAGAGCCTCAGCACCACGTACCCAACTAAGTGTTGGAGCAATGAAAACCAGATGAAAAACTAGGTAGAATTGATTCTATTTCCCTCTTTCTTTCTCCTCCTCCCTCCCTCCCTCTCTCTTTAGAAAGAAGAAAAAAAAGTAAAAATTGGCAGGGGCTGGAGAGCTGGCTCTGTGGTTACAGCGCTTGCCTGGCACGTGTGAAGACTCAGGTTCAAACCCCAGCACCACGTACACAATGAAGTGTCGGAACAATGAAAGCCGCATGAAAAACTAAATAAAATTGATTATCTCTCTCTCTCTCTCTCTATCCCCCCCCTCAAAAAAAAAAAAAAGTAATTACATGGCTGGAGTGGTGGTTCAATGGTTGGAGCATTTGCAGGGCATGAATGAGGACCCGGGTTCAAACCCCAGCACCACATACACAACTAAGTGTCAGAGAAACAAAGGCCAGATGAAAAAATAAATAAGTTTGATTCTCTCTTTCCTCTATTTCTACTCCCTCTCTAGCTTTAAAAAAACAGTAACTACTACAGTAGCTTGTGATAAGTGATGAAGGGTTGTTAAAGGTTGCTATGGAAACACAGCAATGTGAAGGTGAGGTTATCAGGGAGGTGGGAACTTCTCCCAGAGAAAGGCTTAGGCTGAGAGGAAGAGGTAGGTAGGAGTTAGCCAAGCAACATGGGACAGACACTGCATTTAAAGCAGAGGGAATAGGGAGGTGGGAGCAGTGGCGCACACCTGTAACCCAAGCGGTGGAGGCTGAGGCAGGAGGATAACAAGTTGAAAGCAGCCTTAGTGGTAGAGTGCCCTAGTTTCAATCCTGGTAATCCCCTCCCCACCAAAAAAGTCAAGGGAACGTGGAAAAGTAAATTCAACTTGCTTTCTTTGCAGAAAGCAGCCACAAGAGATACAGTTATGCAGTGGAAGGAAGTAAGGATCTGAGGAAGGCCTGGAAAGTTCCTTTAAAGGAAAAGATCTCCACATCTTCATCTGCACTACCAGCTTTCTGGATAGACTGACCTTTTGTATTTACGGCATTCTCCAATTCACCAGTTAAGCGTGAGTCATTCGCATTTAATCAACCTGATTACACAACAGCTTAGCTTTTTTCTTTCTTTCCTTCTTTCTTGTGCCTTTCCCCACCGCCCACCCTTCAGCTCCCAGTATTGGGGATTGAGCCCAGGGGCTCAATCTGAGTTACATCCCCAGCTCTTGTCAATTCTATTTTGAGACAGGGTACCTTAAACTTTCTATCCTCCTGCCGCACCCTCCTGAGTCACTGGATTACAGGCATGCGCCACCATGCCTGGCTAGAGCATTTGTTTTGATTGAATTGTTTGTATCAATTATTATTATGATTGAAAATCAACTTGAACTACCTTAAGGGCTGAAGGTGTAGCTCCCTTGCCTTGAGTAACTAAGGCCCTGAGTTCAATCCTCAGAACCACAAATGAACTAATTTCAGAAAAAAAAAAGATTATAAATATTATTTCATCAAATTGCAGATGTTTTGAATTCTAATCTGACCCACTGTTTGAGTTAAATTGTGTCTTCCAAAAAGGTATGTTGAATCCTAGTTCCTGATATCTCAGAATGTGGGCTTATAAGGAAACAGTGTCTTTACAGAAGTAATTAGGTTAACATGAGGTTATCTGAGGTGACTGGTGTCTTTATGAAAAGAAATGTGGATAGAACGTGAAGAGGGCTTCTGGCAAAGTTTTGTGTTTGGATGCTGATGACAAGCTTTGTGTAGTTCGTGAAATTCATCCATCAGTACCCTTGTAAGATGCATATTTTCTCATACTTGTTTTATATGTGTATATATACACATGTACTTTTCTATACTAATATACTTCAGGTTTTACTTTATTTTATTTTTTTAAAGAGAAAAACAACTTTATTTAGTTTTTCACATGGCTTTAGTTGCTCCAACCCTTAGCTGTGTACATGGTGCTGGGATTTGAACCCTGGTCCAAAACCGCTGAGCCACCGCTCCAGCCCCTACTTCATATTTTAAAATGGGGAGGAGTGGCGGGTATACCTTAATAGAATCCTTGCCTTGCATGCACAAGGCCCTGGGTTCCATCCCCAACACACACACAATAAATAAATAACATTTTTAAAATGGGGGATATAAACAAAAGAGGTACTGGCTTTCGAATCAGAGGACACATTATAAGAAAGGGCACAGAGACTTGGCAAGCACCACAGGGACGGTAGGAGAGCAGAAAGAGAAGAGAAGCCTGGGGTTTGGAGATGGTAGAGGAAATTTATTCAGCAGTGGGTGTTAGGATTGGCCTGGGTCCCTTCTCTGTCTAAGAATCTATGCTTTTATGATTAGCGCAAGGCCTTATACCTACTTAATTTAAAAAAAAAAGTTAAAACCCTATAGTAGGTTGGAAATACAGCCATAATATTTTGCTGGTCTTCCTATCAAGATGTGAAATGAAATCAAATCTTTTTCCCTGTTCTTTAAATTTGGGCTGGCCTTGCAACTGGCTTTGACTAATGGAATCTGGTAGAAGTGAAACGGTGAGAGTTTTGGAGCTGAGGCCTCTAGAGACCTTGCATCCTTTTGAACTGGCTCTCTTAGCATCCAGAGACCACCATGCGAGAAGGGAGCTCAGGGATGTGAATTGAACTGTGGTTTGGACGGAATTCACAGATTGAAACCCTTACCCGGGACCTCACAACACGACCTTTCTAGAAAAACACGGTCTTTAAAAAAAAAAAAAAATATATATATATATATATATTTATATACACATATATATATATATAATTTTAAGGGACAGAGGGACAGTGACAAGAGAGAAAGAGAGAATTAATTTTACTGAGTTTTTCATGTGGTTTTCGTTGCTCCAGGACTTCATTGTGTATGTGGTGCTGGAGCTCGAACCAGTGTCTTCGTGCATGCCAGGCAAGCGGCATAACCTCTGAGCTCCCGCCCCCGCCCCCGCCCCAGGAAACAGGCTCTTTATAGGACTAATCAAGTTGAGATGAAATCATCAGAGTGAACCCTAATTCAGTACAACTGGTATCCTGATAAAAAGGGGATAAAGGTATGGAACAGCTTCTTTCTCACAGCCCTTAAAAGATCCACTCTGCTACCATCTTGATCCTGAAATTCTAGGCTCCAGAATTATGAGACAATCAACCTCATGGTGGTTAACCACTTGGTCTGTGACAATTTGATGGCAGCCTAGCCAGTTAATATAGTCAGTCTAACCTATCGCAGGATAAGAAAAGGTGCATCAGAAAAGGCACATGCTACCGGGCGCGGTGGATCAAGCTTATAATCACAGCAACTCCAGAGGCTGAGGCCGGAGGATCACAAGCTCAAAGCCAGCTTCAGCAACTTAGCAAGGCCCTAAGCAACTTAGCAAGACCCTGTCTCAAAATAAAAAAACAAAAAGGGCTGGCATGTGGCTCAGTGTTTAAGCACCCTCTGGGTTCAATCCCGAGTACGAAGAAAAAAAAGAAAAAGAAAACAAAGGCACGTATCTACCACTGAGCTATATCATCTGCCCTAAATTTCCTGCTCTTATAAGGACACCAATCACATTGGATTAGGGCTGCCTTAAAGACCTCATTTTAATTTGACCATTTATCCCAAATCAGCCACATTCTGAGGTACTGGAGGTTAGGACTTCACTATACAAATGAGCGGGGGTGGCACAATCCAGACCTTGACATAAGGCCTTATGGAGGAGAACCAAGAAACTCCCACTGACAGCAGCACCAGCTGCGGGACAACTGAATGACGCCACCATGTCCTTCCTAGCCAATTGGCCCTCCAACTGATCTCTGTTATATGAGGTGAGATCAGCAGAACTCTCCAGCCCCCGGAGAATTACAGGACGTAATAAATCACTGTTGTTTTAAGTCCCAAAGTTTCCTTTCCAATGGTATGCTATGCAGCAATGGAGAACCGAAACAACCCATTGCGCATGAATTCCAGTCTAGGTCCAGGCCCATTACGCTATGGTTAGTGACAGGTTACACCTAAAGTGGATCGTTTAGTCAGCTCTTTCATTATTCCTCTTGAAAACGAGGTGAGTACTAGTTTATTAATTTCAAATGAATAGATATTGCTGCTGGTAACATTTATATAGCACTGTGCCAATTGCTTGATGCAGTCTCTTAATAATTTATAAGGTTTTTTAATCAAAGAAATATTGAATGGTAGACTCTGAGGACTAAAAGGAACAACAAGAGGTCATTGAATCCATCTCCTTACCTTCAAAGAGAATGACTTATTTTATCCCAGCTAGATAAGAATCACTGTCTTCCTCTTCTTCCTTCTTATAATTGTTATCTAAAGGAAAAGCATTTAAAGTGTTGATCTGTAAGTAGAACTGCATTTGGCACTCCACGGGCCTTTAAAGATTTAATATAGCAATGCAGAGACAAAGCTCACATAAATCTCAAAGTACTGCATGCACATACAGCTTAGGAAAAATGCTCTAGGGGCTGGAATGGTGGCTCAGCAGTTATGGTGCTTGCCTGACCTGTGAGAGGATCTGGGTTCAAACCCTAGCACCACATACACAACTAAGTGTTGGAGCAATGAAACCCAGATGAAAAGCTAAAATAAAATTAATCTGCTCTTTCTTTCTCTCTTAAAAAAAAGAAAAAGAAAAATGCTATACATAAAATGACAACCATTTTATTCTTCCTGTTTATGTACACAAACATTTTCAGCTCTGGTGGGTAACACAGAGAGAGAAAAACTTAACTGTATAGGCACATGCAGTGAAAGAAAAGATCTGGGGAGACCTGGTAGTTTTCAGATGTTTGAAGGACTGTCACATGGACGAAAGGTTGGATATGTCCCGTGGAGCTCCATGGTGGAACTAGACCAGAGTAATAGGTGGAAGTGTCAAGGCAGCATACTTAAGTTTACCTTCACAAAGAAATTTTTTAGGAGAGAGGAACAGTGAGAGAGAGAGAGAGAGAAAAAAGGACAGAGAATCAATTTTATTTAGTTTTTCTTGTGGCTTTCGATGCTCTGACTCTTTGTTATGTATGTGGTGCTTAGGGTTCAAACCCACATCCTTGCGCATGCCAGGCAGGTGCCATAACTGCCAAGCACCGCTCCAGCCCCCAGGAAGAACCTTTTAATAATTAGACCTCTTCAAAATTCATGGACTCCCTCACTGGAGTTATTGTAGAAGGGGATTCCAGGAGATTAGACTAGGTGACCAGTTTATTTCTAACCCAATGACAACATTAAACATATTTGGTCAATATAGAGGAAGGTAAGCAAATTTTATAGGTAAAAAATTATTAGCACCCGTGGTCTAGCTTTTTAAGTTTTAGGTCTGAGCTCTAGAGTCCTGGAAAATTGTTGGGTCTCTATTGATACTTCTGAAATTCTTTTTTGAAGGAGATGGGATCTAAGTGGAATCCTGAACACTGTTGAAAGGGGGAGACGCTCAGGAGTCAGTAGGGAGAAGAGAATCCCTGCAAATTTTATAGGTACAAAGGAGACATCCCAGGGGCTGGAGCAGTGGCTCAGCAGTTGGAGCACTTGCCTTGCATGAGCAAGGTTCAAACCCTAGCACCATGTACACAGGTGGGTGTCAGAGAAACAAAGGCTGAATGGAAAAATAAATGAAATTGATTCTCTCTTTCTCTCTTTCTTGCTCTCTCCTCTCTTAAAAAAAAGGTGGCATCCCAGAATGAGGCCAGCTGAATAAACTATGTATGTCTGCCACAGGAAGGGTCCAGGTGGAGGGACAAGAGATAAAGAACATTAGGCAGTTATAATCCAGGGCATTTTGGAAAATAACTTTGAAACATTAGGTGAAAATTTTGGAAATTGTATATAATGAAGGGAAGAGGAACATGGTCAAAGCAATGAGATGAAGAAATAGTTTCTATTAAGTGAATTAAGTGAAGAATCTAAAAAGAAAAGGCAGGAGAATCCAGCAGAGAGGTGACTGAGCCTGAAGTGACAGCGTCCCGCATAGCACTCCAGGCAGATGTAGAGAGAAAGGCTGGAGAGGTGGCTCAGTGGTAGAGCACTTGCTTGGCATGCGCCAGGACCAGGGTTCCATCCTCAGCACCACATACACAACCAAGTGGAAGAAATGAAACCAGAACAAACCAAAATAAACAAAACCAGATGACAGATGTAGAAAGGAGGTGCATATAGAAGATAGTGCAAAAATTTAAAATATGGGGGATGGAGCAGTGGCTCAGCAGTTACAGCCCTTGCCTGGCATGAGCAAGTACATGGGTTCAAAACCCAGCACCTATTTACACAGCTAAGTGTCAGAGCAATGAAAGTCATGTGAAAAACTCAATAAAAAATGATTCTGTCTGTTCTCTCTCTCTCTCTCTTTCTCTCTCTCTCTCTCTCTCTCCTCCTCCTCCTCCTCCTCTCTTTAAAATTTTTTTTTTTTAAATATGGTGATCTTCTGGAAACATAGACTGGTGAAGACAGAGATCAGTGCAGATTGCTCACAATCTCCTTGCTTCTGAAAAGAGTGGTTGTTGCTCCTATTAGAGGGATAGTGAGGATCCTCAGCAGCTGTGACTGGCTAGGACTATCCTCAGGCACTGTGTACTATCACTGCTACTTTGTGTGTGTGTGTGTGTGTGTACACTAGGGATTGAACCCAGGAGTGCTTAACCATTGAGCAACATCCCAGCCCCTTTTTTAAAACAGTTTTTTATTTTGAGATAGGGTCTTGCTAAATTGCTGAGGCTGGCTTTGAACTTGCAACCCTCCTGCCTCAGCCACCAGAGCCACCAGGATGACAGGCATATGCCTCTGGACCCACCCAGCTATTCCTACTACTTTCTTCTTCTTTTATTTATTTACTTTATGGAAGCAGAGCCTTACACATGCTGGGCAAGCGCTCTACCACTGAGTCACAGCCCCAAGCCCCTGTTACCATTCTGTCCCTGTTTTCTGCCCATGACCAGAGGTCCCAGCAGCTTTCTATTCAGGGTGAGAAGGCACTACTTGGAATTGTTTTAAATGTTAAACTGCGGCAGCAATCACTGCTTATGATAATGAGCCTTAAGTAAATCACAGGCAAGTCATTTTGGTTTCGTTATGTTGAGGTGATGTCGTTTCCCATCCCCCATTCTGAAAATTCATTCCCATGTCACTTTGAAAATAAAAGAGTGGAGAACACTTTACAAGATCATGCATGTTTCCTAAGTCTCTGCTTACAGGATATTTGTTTCAGTCTAGATAGGATCTTAAGAATCAATGGTAGAGGGATCTCTATATGCAAAACAAAGGTATTATGGAATGATTCACATGCTGGTAGCCTGGTGATAGCAAGGAAGGAATGACTAATCTAGTGATATATGATTCCACACCTTTTTATTGTTTGATTGGTGTTTTTGTTTTTAATGATATGCATGGCAGGTGGAGGGGGCTCACTTGAATAAATAGTGCAGAATTTGTTGCAAGATCTAAGTATATACTACTGGAAGAAGCTAGCCTTGTAAAAGTTAATGGACTCTGGGAAGCATTGCATTTTTTTGTACTAATAGTATATGCTTATATGACACTTTTATATGCCAAATACTGCTCTGTTATATTTTTGGTACTGGGGATTGAACCAAAGGGTGCACTAGCATGGGGCTATATCCATAGTTCTTTTTATTTTATTTTTTAAATTTTGAGATGGGGTTTCAGTAAGTTGCTGAGGCTGGCCTCAAATTTGCTATCCTCCTAATCCCAGCCTCCCCAGTTGCTGAGATTACAGGTGTGTGCCACCATTACACTGGCTCTAAATACTATTTTAAGTACTTTATATTTCTTAACTACTCTAGTCCTCACAATAGCCTTGTACTGTAGGCTCTATTTGTGATCATCACTTTACAGATGAATTAAGACAAAAAAGTTCAAGTACTTTGTCCAAGGTCAAAAAGCTAATAATTATCAGAGTCAAGTTTTGTGTTGAAAAAGTCTACCTTCAGGGGCTGCAGTGGTGGCTCAGCAGTTATGGCACTTGCCTGGCATGTGTGAGGACGCGGGTTCAAACCCCAGCTCCTCGAACACAATGAAGTGTTGTAGCAACAAAATTCACATGAAGAACTAAAAAAAATTGATTCTCTCTTTCTCTCTCTCTCACTGTCCCTCTCTCTCTTAAAAAAAAAAGAAGTCTACCTTCTGAGTCCCTGCCCTTAACCACTGTTAACCACTCCACTATACAGTACTCACCTATTTTTATATATCTTGCATGATTTATCAGAGAAACCAAACCACTATCCCCAAATTGAAATTCTCACAGATAATAAAAAGCAGACAATAAAGCAAATTCCGATTCTATGATCATCTTTTTCCCTTGTGAATAATTTTTTTTAGCAACTGCAAACACTAATACAAGAAAAAGTATTTATTTATTTATTTAAGACAGTGTCTTGCTGTGTTGTCCAGGCTGGCCTTGAACTCCTGGATTCAAGCTATCCTTCTGCCTTAACCTCACCAGTACCTGTGACTTACAGGTATGTACCACTGCATACAGGAAAAAAAAAATATATATATATATATTCACATATTCACAGGAAAACTTTGATCCAAATGAAAATTCATATTGTATCCAGTAAGACATAGTGGGGTTAGATTCAGTTATTTCTGGCCACACCCTGGAAGGCAATGGAATATTTTCATAGTGTTTTTTGTAATAGTGAATATCCATGTTGGTTTATCTCAGGTCAGCATGGTTCTATGAAAAGCAGGTGGAGGACAGCTACATCCACTTTGTTCCCAACCGTATCTTCCCAGTGGTTATTTTGTTCCTTTTTAGCAGTGCCTCTCATCCTATTTTTTAATTTTTTTTTTTTTTTTTTTTTTTTTGCCTTATGGTAGTGGGGATTGAATCCAGGGTCACTCTATCACTGAGCTACATCTCCAGCATTTTTATTTTATCTTATTTTATTTTGAGACAGGGTCTGGCTCGGTTGCCAAGGCTGGCCTTGAACTTGGAATCTTCTTGCCTCAGCTTCTGGAGTAGTTGGTATCACAGGCATGTGCCACCTCCCCCAGCTCCATCCTCTTTAATTTTATTTTTTTAGAGAGAGGAAAAAAAATCATTTTTATTTATTTTTTTATGTAGCCTTCGTTGCTCTGACACTTTGCTGTGTACATGGTGCTGGGGTTCGAACCCCTATCCTCATGCATGCCAGGCAAGCACCACAACCACCAAGCCACCACTCCAGCCTCATCCTTTTTAATTTTAGGCAAAATTTCAGGTGGTACCTCCAATAACTGATATTTTTTATAAAGCAAACAGGGAAGCTAAAAGAATAGCAGGAAAATAATCATTATCAAGTTGAGAATTAAAAAAAACTGGATCAATATTAACATGCAAGAATGCACAGGGGAGGAAGGATGGTGAGTGAATTGCACAACAGGAAGTGTGTGTATAAAAATCACTTCTCTTCCACCTAATTCACTCCTTTTAGATGACATTAAGTTAACCATGAGTAAGTTCTGACTCAGAGACAGGGTTGAAGATGTAGTTTTCTCTCCTTTGTCATCAAAAGAGGGCCTGACTATGTGCACAAGTAAAGCATGCCACTAGGAGGATTAACTTTACAGTCCAGCATGCTATGGAAGACAGAAACAGTGATCAGAGAGATTGCAAAGAAGTTTAAAAGGAATTCTTGGTAGTAAAAGGAAATGGACTACAATTGCGTTGCCAATGAGATGGTAGAGGGCACATACCCATGTGAGTGCAATTTAGCATCCAGAACTAATTTCAAAATAAACAAACCTGAGCAGGGTGCCTATAATCCCAGTTGCTAGGGAGGTTGAGGCAGGAGGGTGGCAAGTTAAAAGCCAGCCTCAGCAATTTAGCAAGACCCTGTCTCAAAATAAAATATAAAATGGGCTGGGGATGTGGCTCAGTGGTTAAGCACCCCTAGATTCAATCCCTGATACTAAATAAAAAATAAAATAAAAATAAATGAACTGGGAGAGATGGTGCTTGCCTGTAATCCCAGTGATTCCGAGAGTCTGAGGCTGGAGGATTGAAAAGTTTGAGGTCAGCCTCTGCAATTTAGAGAGCCCCTCCTCAACTTAGCCAGATCCTGTCTCAAAAATAAAAAACTAAAGGGCTAGAGTGGTGGTTCAGCGCTGGCTTGCTTGCTTGACATGTGGGAGGACCTCCGTTCAAACCCCTGCACACAAGTAAGTGTCAGAAAAACAAAGACTAGATGAAAAAATAAATAAAAATGATTCTCTCTCTAAAAGTAAAAAAGAAGGGGATGGAAAGGAGAGGCAGTTCAGCGGTTGGAACGCTTGCCTGGCACAAGGCAAGGATCTGGGTTCCAACCCAAGTACCGCATACACAACTAAGCGTTGGAGAAAAAGCCAGACTAAAAAAAAAAAAAAAAAGATAAAATTGATTCTTTTTATCTCTCCCCCCAAATAAAGAAGTAAAAAAATAAGATACTGGGAATGTAGCTCAGTGGTTATTAACCCCCACCCCCCGCCGTGGGTTCAATACCCAGTACTGGGGGGGGGGAGTTAAAATGAAATAATAACATAGCGTTGTGCTATCTTCTTGTGAACTTCGAACATTTGTAGTCTGACTCTAGGCCTGCTAAAATGGGTGTTAAAAGGCATCCGTCCTGGGCATTTGGGGGATCCCCAGTTGTCTGGCAGAGAAGCACAAGGCTTCCAAGCCCCAGCTGAGTTTGGATGGGGTGCGCACGTGGTGAGCATGCAGACCTGCACTGATTTGACAGGTGGAGGTGGGACAGGCCAGGCCAGAGACCGTCCAACCCCAAAGGCTGCGGCTTGTGCAGCAGAACGTGGGAGGGGGTCGGCTGAGGCGGTCAGACCCGGAGGCCGAGGGACGGCAAAGGGGCCCAGGCACTCAAAGCCTGAAGCCGCGGTAAGCGCAAGGACGAGGTGGGCCGGGGGTCGCCCAACGCGCGGCGATGCCGGGGCGGGGCCACGAGGAGGGCGTGGCCTCTTCGAGGGGCGTGGCCTCCGGGAGGCCCACCCTCCGAGTAGCGGAGGTGACTGGGCGGGCGGGGGGCGGGAGGCGCTCTGTCCCACGCTCGCCCAGCGCTCGGTGGTTTAAAGATGGCGGCGGCGGCGTTGGGAGCGCGGAGCCGCCGGAGGAGGAGGGAGAAGGGGAATCTGTGAGGAGCCGAGAGGTAGCGCGGCGGCTGCGGTGAGGAGTCCGGCGCGGAGCCGCCGGCAGCCCGGCCCCAGGTCTGGGCTGGGCGGGAGAGGCCGGAGCCGCGCCAGGAGCCCGAGGCCGGAGCCGAGGAGGAATGTGACCTGGGGTCGGCGGGGGCGCGGGAGTACGTGAGAGCGGGGATGGGGCAGCAGGTGGGCCGCGTCGGGGAGGCTCCGGGGCTCCAGCAGCCCCAGCCGCGCGGCATTCGGGGCAGCAGTGCAGCCAGGCCCTCGGGCCGCAGGCGGGACCCGGCGGGGCGCACGGCAGAGACCGGCTTCAATATCTTCACCCAGCATGGTGAGTGAGTCCCGGAGCCGGCGAGCGGCCGCGAGGGAGGCCGGGGGTGGGGTCGGGGCGGGGTGCGAGGCGGACGCGCGGCCCGGGGGTCCGCGGGTGCGGGGGTGCTGGGAGCGGGGGCGGAATCCGCAGCCATCTGGGCCGGTCGCGGAGGCGAGTCACACCCCTCCCCCGCCCGTCTCCAGCCTGGCTGGCAGCTCGGGGGAGGCGGCGGACGGCCGCGGGCTGGGGGACCGCGGGTGGACCGTCCTTCACGGCGGGCTCGAGCTGTGCGGCAGGAGGACGGTGGATGGTATCCCCAGGGGAGGGAAAGATGCTGGGAGGTGTGAGCTGAGTCTGGGAGATGGGACGATAAACCGGTTGTTAGCGAAGGGAATCTGAGTTGTGCCCCCAGGGACTGAGGAATAGGAACTGAATCTCAGGAGAGTGTGGCATATGAGGTATTGGTATAAAGCAGGTAATGAGCAGCGTCAGACTGGTGAACTGCGAACGGTGCCCTGACATCCTTCTGTAGGAAAAATAAGAGTAGCATCTCATCACTTTTGACAGTTTTTGTTTACTGCTCTGCACCTTTGAGTAGGACACTGAGATAGTTGGCAGGGACTATGGTGGGCATGCTTAGGGTTTTGCTGTGGCTATAAACAAGAGTTTTTGTTCGTTTAAATACCCTGTGTGTGTATGCATATACAAACATGAATGCATATGTGCTCTATATAGTCTGGAACCTATTAGATCTCACCTGTACTTTTAGAAGAGTTGTCTCCAAACTCCTACTATATGGTCTTAGCAAAAAAAATTGAGCATGAACTCTAATAATTTATGTAACTTTATTAGTTATATATATGTATTACTCTGATAATATGTAATTTATTAACTCTTACAGAAATAGAATTTTAAAAAGGATGAGGTTATGGCTGGTTGCAGTGGTGCATTCCTGTAATCCCAGTGATTCTGGAGGCTGAGGCAGGAGGATCACAAGTATGAGGCTAGCCTCAACAATTTAGTGAGGCCCTCAGCAACTTAGCAAGACACTTTCTCAAAATAAAAAATAAAAAAAGGTGCCAAAGCACCCCTGAGTTCAGTCCCCAGTACAAAAAATAAAAAAAAAAAATTAAGTATAGGCTTGGGGATACAGCTCAGTGGTAGAGTGCATGCCTAACATGCGGCAGGCCCTGGGTTCAATCCCCAGCATCACCTCTACCAATAACAAAAAAGAAAACAAAATCAGTATAATAGTTTTAAGGCCAGGTGTGATGGTGCATGCCTGTAATCCCAGCTACTCTGGAGGCCAAGGCGGGAGGATTGCATGTTCAAAGCCAGTTGGGCAACTGAAGTGAGATCCTGTCTCCAAAAAAGTGAAAGCCTTGGAGCAACAAAAAGCTGCATGAAAAACTAAATAAAATTTGTTTAAAAAAGAAAGAAACAAACAAACAACAATTTAGGGGCTAGAGCAGTGGCTCAGTGGTTGAAGTGCTTGCCTGGCATGAGCGAGAACCTGGGTTCAAACCCCACATACACAACTAAATGTTGAAGAAACAAAGGTCAAATGAAAAAATAAATAAAACTGATTTTCTCTCTCCCTCTAAAAATAATGGAGGAGGAAACAAACAAACAAAAAACAATTTAGCTGGGCATGGTGGCACATGCCTGTAATCTCACCAGAGACTCAGAAGGCTGAGGCTGGAGGACTGAAAGTTCAGAGCCAACCTCAGCAACTTGGCAAGATTCTGTCTCAAAATAAAATATAAAAAAGGGCTGGGGATGTGGCTCAGTGGTTAAGGGCCCCTGGTTCAATCCCTGGTGTCAAAAAAAAAAAAAAAAAAAAAGGAAAGAAAGAAAGAAACACCAATATAGGCCAGGTGTGGTAGTGCATGCCTGTTAATTCCAGTGACTCAAGAAGTTGAGGCAGGTGAATCACAAGGTCCAGGCCAGCTTCAGCAACTTAGAGACCCTGCCCCAAAATAAAAATAAAAAGAACCTGGGGAAGTAGCTCAGTGGTATAGCACCCTGGGGAAAATCCCCAGCACCAAAAATAAACAAAAAAAAAAAAAAAAAAGAAAAGAAGGAAAGAAATGTTTTAAAGGTTGAAATACTTTTGAATATAGAACTTTCTAACACACCTCACCTAATAGCCACAGATACTTGGATTCATCTCTCTTTGCATGCTACCACCCATTATTACTTCCTCCAAAAATTCATTTCTACCGAGTAGTTCATACCTTTTTAAAATTTTTCTTCCCTAAATTATGTATAGAACACCCTGGCTCTTTTATCCTTTATTATTTTCTGTACACATCCTCAGTGAAACTAGTTTGCTCTCATCCAATTTCAATGATCCAGTCCTTTCTATAGAAGTCATATTGATATATCTAGGCCCTCTGAAGTTTTAGGCTGTCCACTCATGAAGATCAATTCGTGGTCTCAAAAGTGGTGAAGTACACTGCTGGAAAAGTGCAGAAGGATACACTGAACTGCAGAGAGAGAAACACACACACACACACACACACTCTCTCTCTCTCACTCTTTTTCTCTCTTTGCAGTTCCGGGATTGAATCCAGGGCATCATGCATGCCAGGCAAGCACTATACTGCTGAGCTACATTCTTAGCTCTTTTTTCACTTAATTTTTGTGTGCGTGGGTGCTGGGGTTTGAACCCGTGTACTCGTGCATGCTGGGCAAGGGCCACAACCGCTGAGCCACCACTCCAGCCCCCTCTTTTTTTTTTTTTTTTTTTGAGAGAAGGATAGTGAGAGAGTAACAGACAGAATCAATTTTATTTAGTTTTTCATGTGGCCTTCTTTCCTCTGACACTTAGTTGTGTGCGTGGTGCTGGGGTTTGAACCTGCATAATCATGCATGCCAGGCAAGTGCTGCAAACACCGAGCCACCGTTCCAGCCCTCTTTTTTTTTTTTCTTTAAGTCAATTTTATTAATTCATTTGGCGTTTTTCCTCTAAACACTCAGTTGTGTACATGGTGGTGGGGTTTGAACTCAGGTCTTTGTGCCTGCACAGGCAAGTACTCTAACTGCTAAGCTATCACTCCAGCCCCAAACAACAGTTTATTAATGGAGGCAATATAGGCAGTTTGGGCCCATCTAACCTTTACATGTCTACTATTAAAGATGTGTTCTAGCATCTCTTTATAAAATATATGTAGGTGCTAGATGAGTTAGTCTTTTTTTTTTTCCCTAAGAGTGAATCAGTTTAGTTTTTTCATTTGGCTTTCATTGCTCTAACACTTCCTTGTATATGTGGTGCTGGGGTTCGAACCTGCACCCTTGCGCATACCATGCAAGTGCCACACAACTGTGGAGACACTGCTTCAGCCCTAAATTAATCTTTACTGAAATCACTTCCTAAAACAGAAGAAATAAATGAATTAATAGTTTTTTGGGAGAAATAATCCAAATACATTTGCTTTGTTATGGGAAGTGTTACTGTGCATTAAATGTGGCCCAGTGGGTGACAACCTGTTCCTTTAGTATCGAATTCAGGACATAAGATTTTCAGAGAAGGAGGAAGTCATGAAGAATGGAATAGGAAGAGATTTTGAAGGATGGACAGGAATTGAATCTGTGGAGCAGGAAAACAGGGTAGGCTGGGTAGGAGAAACAACTTGAACAGGAACAATGGGAATGTACATAATTTGTTGATGGGATAGTGAGGAGAAACATCTATAAGGAGTGAAATAGCCTTATGAGTTGGGGAATAAATCCTACAGCAAAAATGTCTCTAGTCATTGTAAAATCCTGGGGGCTGGTGGGTGGTGAAAAATTACCTTTATTTGACAACCACTGCTTGCTTAGAAATGTGTACGTTCTGAATTAAATGAAAATATTTAGATTCAAAGCTCCTCAGTGGACATATCATTTGACATGAGTGAAAAAAATCTAGACACTAGAACTAGTATGTAAATCACTGTCTTGAGTTTGTAATGTAGAGATATTAGCAAAAGATATTCATATGAAAATATGAAGTTAAGTCTGACAGGCTTTTTTTGTTTGTTTTGTTACTTTTTATTTACTTTGATTTATGAGATTTTGAGTTAAAAATTTCCCTTAACTCAAACTCAGTATTTAAAGTTGTCTGATTTTTTTTCCTTTTGGATCTATAGTTTGTTTTCTAATCTTTATAGAATGAAGAATGTAGGCACCCCAGTTTGAAAATGATATTCTATAAAGACATGGCAACTGGGGCTGGCTCTTAGGTGCAAGTCCGCGAGTTTGAACCCCAGTACCACGTACACAGTGAAGTCTTGGAGCAGTGAAAGCCACGTGAAAAACTAAGTAAAATTGATTCTTTCTCTTCACGCACACGCACTCTCTCTCTCTCACTGTTCCTCTCTCTTAAAAAAAAAAAAAAAAAAAGACAATCAACTATAATGGTCACTGAACCTTTTTTTTTTTTCCTGTAGTAGGAATTGAACCAAGAACCTTGTGTATACTACCACTGAGCTACATCTCCAGCCATGTTTTATTTTGGGACAGGGTCTTTCTAAGTTGCTGAAACTGGCCTTGAACTTGGAATTTTCCTGTCTCCGTCTCCTGAGTAGTTGGGATTACAGGTGTGTAGGTCACCGTGCCTGGAAGTGGTCACTGATTTCTTAGGAAATCTAAACTTTTTAAAAAAATTTTTAAATATATTTTTTGCAATGATGCTGGGGATTGAAGCCAGGGTCTTGCATGTGCCAGGTAAGTGTTTTACTACCGAGTTGTATTCCAAGACTTGAAGACTAAAATTTTTAAAAAAGAAGCAGCTGTTAGTTTTTTATTAACCTCCAGATCTGTGTTACAGATGTATAGTTGTGTAATTTTGGTGAAGCGACAAAATAAACAGTGGTACAGATTCTGTTATTGCAGCCCAATTGACATTAAGTTCCCATGTAAAATTATAAAGTCTGAAATTTCTCTTTAAGAGTCTTCAATCTACTTTTCTTTCTTTCTTTCTTTCTTTTTTAAAGCGAGAGGGACAGTGAGAGAGACAGAGAAAGAGAGAAACAACTTTATTTAGTTTTTCACATGGCCTTAGTTGCTCCAACACTTAGTTGTGTACCTGGTGCTGGGGTTTGAACCCAGGTCCTCGTGCTTGCCAGGCAAGCGTAGAAACCGCTGAGCCACGGCTCCAGCCCCACTTTTCTTTTTTTAAGAAAGAGGGACAGTGAGGGAGAGAGAGAATCAATTTTATTTAGTTTTTCACGTGGTTTTTGTTGCTATAACACTTCATTGTGTAGGTGGTGCTGGGGTTTGAACCTGGGTCCTCGTGCATGCCAGGCAAGTGCTGCAACCATTGAGCCACTGCTCACCCCTTTAGCCTACCTTAAAAATAATCCAAAGCCAAATGAAGGAAAAATCAGTATCTTCCCCATTTGTATGTTTTTCCCCCCTTTACTTTTTATCAAAATACAGAATGATGTTAATATTTGAGTAGCTTTTAAGAGTTTATGAAGACCAAAAGTCTTTCTCATATGACCTTTAATAAGTTCCGTATACAATAGATGAGGCAAGTCTTCATCCACTCATTTTTTAAATAAATGAGTTAGGAGATTTAAGTGACTTCCCAAGGTCTTGTGGCGATTAAGTGATAGAATTAGAACTGAAGTTCAGGTTCTTTTCCTCAGAGTCTTGCCATTTTGTAGAGATTTGGAAAAAGTGGAGGGTCTTAGAATCAAATAGAATTGGATTCAAATCCTGCGTTGTGTGTGACATTGGTATATAGCTTAGGGCTGCAACCCCAACTCATTGTTGAAAGAATTGAATAAAATATGTGCTGTTCTTCAGGAAGTGCCAGGTGCTAGTGCTCAAATAAGTAGCAGTTTTGTTATTTACTTCAAGATGAGTGTGAATATTAAATGAGTTGTGTGTGAAAATGTTTTACAAACAGTTTGAAGCACTGAATATTGTTATTATGATGGCAGGCTAGAAGTGCCTTAGCATTTACATTTTAAGTATTTTCTCTCATTATTAAGTAACTTTTGATTATGAGCGGACTTTCAGAAAGCAGAAAAAAGGTAGGGGAATTTTGGGAATCTGAAATGAATAGGGCAATATGAAATCACTTTAGGTCTGCATAAAGGTAATTCATATCATATCATCTTGGGATGAATTGATGTAGGGGTTGGGTGTCAGAGGATGCATAGTTCATGGTTCTTGTGGATTTTTTTTCTTCCTTGAGAGTTGAACCAGAAACTGGCCAATGTGCTTGAAGTTGATAGATCTTGTTCTGTGCTGGCATGTTGGTTTTCTGGTTACAATTTAATGACTTTTTTTTTTTTTGGCAGATAAAAATTCATGACTTATACTGTAACCTTTTTTTTTTTTTTTTAAAGAGAGAGGGACAGTGTGAGAGAGAGAAAGAATCAATTTTATTTAGTTTTTCACATGGCGTTCATTGCTCCAATGCTTTGTTGTGTACGTGGTACTGGGGTTTGAACCCACGTCCTTGTGTGTGCCAGGCAAGCACTCTAACCGCTGAGCCACTGCTCTAGCCCCTGTAACTTTTATTTGATGTCCCCAAACACCTGTTGTTTTGTTCTGTTTGTTTGCCCACCCCTCATTATTATTTTTATCTCTCATTGTAAAGTTTTTTGTTAGGAGCTAGTGGTAGTAGGACTTCATATTCTTTTTTTCTTTTTTAAGAGAGAGAGGGACAGTGATAGAGAAAGAGAGACGCAAATTTTATTTAGTTTTTTGTGACTTTTGTTCCTCCGACACTTCAATGTGTATGTGGTGCTGAGGTTCGACTTGTGTCCTCGCTTTTGCTAGGCATGTGCCATAACTGCTGAGCCACTGCTCCAGCTCCAGGACAGAAGGACAGTGAGAGAGAGACAGAGAATCAATATTTTTTTTTTATTAGATGAATATGGAGTTACAGTTGAGGGGGAAACATTGTCAAACAATCAAGAACAAAGAGAATCAATTTTTTTATTGAGTTTTTTCACATGGCTTTCGTTGCTCTGACATTTAGTTGTGTACGTGGGTGCTGGGGTTTGAACTCGTGTACTTGCGCACACCAGGCAAATGCCATAACCACTAAGCCACCGCTCCAGCCCATTTCATATTCTTAAAGTTGTCAAAATGGGCATTTTCTCAATGTGGTACTACATGTATAGAGACTTCATAATGCTTAAGAACCTAGTCAGTGTCAATGGGTTTTTACCTGGAATAGGAAATTTGAGAGTGTCACTTTAGCATGGAGAGCTTGTTAAAATATAGATTGCGGAGCCCCACCTCCAGAGTTTCTGATTTGGGTCTAAGGAGGGTCTTGAGAATTTGTTTTCCTCCCTCCCTTCCCTCAAATTTGAGACTATAGGAGACTGAGGCAGTCTCCTATAGCTGGGATTATAGTTGTGTATAGTTGTGTGCCTGGCAAGAATTCTAATTTCTGATAAAACTCCAGGTGTTGCTTAAGGCTGCTGTCAGGGGCCATAGTTTTTTTTATTTTTTTTATTTTTATTAGTGCATTATAGTTTTACATAATGTTGGGATTAGTTGTCACATATTAGTTGTCACATATTCCTGAATGCATACAATTCAGCAGTACAGTTTGTTCAGTATCTGCCTCCCCACATCCTTCTACCTCCCTCTTTCCTCCTCCCATCCCCTGATCCCTTGCCTTTCTTCTGGGTCCTGTATTATTCCTAAAAAACCCAAATACAGTGACATAATTCTTATACCTATGAAGAGCATTTTTTTATATATATGGCTATAGTATATACAGTGACATTTATAACTGCTTGGAATGTACCTTGCTTTATCTCAGTTCCAACATTTCCCCTTCTCCCTTCCTATCATCCCTTGTTATTCTTCAAAATATTTGACAATGGGATTAAACATTTACATTTTTATACAGGTGTGCAGCATAGCTTGTTCAAATATCTTATGAAATATATTGCAACTGTATCACATAAATAATAACATTTTGCATTTTTGTTCTATGGATTTAAACATGAGTTTGTCTACTTTACTCCTGAGCCTGGGTTTAGGTCCAGCCTCTACAAATGAGGGATACCATTCGGGGGGACCATACTTTTAAAGCTATTGGTAATGTGAGATAAAGAAGAATAATAGATCAAAGGTGACTCAGATATTGTCAGAAAACATAATGTACTGATTCTCTTCTAAGAGTTAGTGCAAAGGCCATTTCTTCCAAGTCTAGTGTCAGTATGCAAGTGACCATTTTCTGTTACCCTCCTTTTGGAGGGTAAAAGATGCACTTTTGAAAGATTATGGAGTCATCAGGGAAAAGGAAAGGTGGGAAACGTAGGTTCTGCTGACAGATTTGTTCTAGAGTAGTTTGGGTGTCATTGAGTTCCTGAAAGTATTAAGTGATAAAATAATTGTTATTTATTACCTGGCATGTTCTAAGTACTTTACATCTCTTTTGTTTTTTGACTTAAACCTCATAGAACCCTATTTGCCCAAATTGAAAAAAGGTTAGGGACCAAAGAAATTGGGATATCTATTTGTGATTCTATAGTTTCTAGATGTGATCGTGCTTATTACATTTGTAGCGTGTACATACACATGTGTATACGAAGATTTTTACCTCATCTCTCTTTGAGTCTAGTGATGAGCTTTTCAGGTAGGCAAAGATAAAAGTTGTATGATCTATGGCTATCGATTGATGCTTAGATATACGTGATGTTATATTGAAGGGAGCAGCAGGCATTATTCTTAGGAATCTCATGGTACCATTGAACTGCAGTCTTAATCTCTAGGCTTAGAGTTTTACTGATGTTTCTTTTAAAGGCTTTTATGTGATACCTGTCCCCTCATACAAATAGATTAAAACATATCCTTTTGCCTTCTTAGGAAAATTATCAAGAAGACTTGTAGGGCTTGGAATGTATATCTCACTGATACAATGGGTGCTTAGTGTGCATGAGGTCCTGTTTTTTTTTTTTTTTGTGCCAGGAATTGAACCGAGGGGTGCTTAACCACTGAAACATATCTCCAGACTTTTTTTTTTTTTTTTAAAAAGAGAGTATTTTATTTTTTTCATGTGGTTTTTATTTTCACTTAGTTGTGTATGTGGCTGGGGTTTGAACCTGGGTCCTCGCACATGGTAGGCAAGTGTTCTACCACTGAGCCACCATTCCAGCTCATCCCAGCCCTTTTTAAAAGTTTTTACTTTGAGACAGGGACTTGCTGAGTTGTTAGGGCTTACTAAGTTGCCAAGGCTGGCGTTGAACTTGTAATCTTGCCTCTGCCTCCTGAGTTGCTAGGATTACAGGTATGTACCAGCATGCCCATCGAGGCCCTGGGTTTTATCCACGTACATATAAACAGATTTACAAATGTCAATGGTAGTATATTGGGCTACTGTAGGAGAATGGATGCACTAAAATTTAAAAAAAAAATTTTTTTTTTTAAAGAGAGAGGGACAGTCAGGGAGAGAGAATTATCAATTTTATTTAGTTTTTCATGTGACGTTTGTTGCTCCAACACTTCGTTGTGTACGTGGTAGTGCTGGAGTTTGAACTCGTGTCCTTGCGCGTGCCAGGCAAGTGCTGCAATCACAGAGCCACTACTCCAGCCCCCCCCCCTTTTTTTTTTTTTTAAAGAGAGAGGGACAGAGAGAAAGAATCAATTTTATTTAGTTTCTCATGTGGCTTTTGTTGCTCTGACACGTTGTTGTGTACGTGGTGATGGGGTTTGAACCCATTTCTTGCACATACCAGGCAAATGCTGTAACCACCAAGTAGCTCCAGCCCCTAGGCAAGCATTCTAACAACTATTCTGTATCCCCACCCCTAAGGCATGTTGCTTTATGAGTGTAGAAGAGTATACTATATTAGCTTCTTGTACCCTTTAATATCAACAGTAGACCATACTGGTAGAAGGTTTTTCAAGAAATACTAATTGGAAAAAAATAAAATAAAAATACTGAAGTAAAAAAAGAAATGCTAAATTGGTAGTATTGTGTACTTATAGATATTGATTGCATAAATATATTGATGTGAATGACTTATTTTCTTGGATTCCTTTTTTTTTTTAGTACCGAGGATTGAACCCAGGATCACTTAATCTGTGAGCCAAATCCCCAGCCCTTTTTTATTTTTTATTTTGAGTCAAGGTCTCACTAAGTATCTTAGGGCTTCTCTAAATTGCTGAGGACACCCAGCCTGTCTTTTGGATTCTTAGACACATTTTTTCCCCCTGTATCCTTCATACCTGCTACAAAGTTGTTTTTTTTTGTTTGTTTGTTTTGTTTTTATTTTTTTTTTAAGAGAGAATGGATTTTATTTATTTTTTTCATCTGTTTTCTGTTTCTCTACCACCTAGTTGTGTATGTGGTGCTGAGGTGTGCACTGTGCCAGGCAAGTGCTCCAAACCCTGACCTACTGCTCCAGCCCCATAGTAGGTATCAAGTAATTATGGAACAATTTTTTTCTAATTTGATATTTATATTTTTTATATATTTCTATAAGTGTCCGTTTAAAACATTTAAATGACAGTATATCCAATTAGTAGCAGTTTTTATGTAATAAAACTTTGTAGAAAGCTCTTTTTTCCTCGTTATCAGAATATTCAGATGTAGGAGCTTCTAGGGTATTTGTCTTGAGGATAAACATACATTTGTGGGGAGGGGTATTATTTTATAGAATGTTAACATTAAAAATGAAGTACTTTAATGAACTTGTATTAGAATCTTTATTAATCACTTAAAGTGATTTAGTATATTATTGCAGTATGTAACTTCTAAGCATTTTATTCTCAGGTAATATGGTAGGAGAATTAAAAAAGACTTTTTTAGCTGAAAACTCCAGAGCGTTTTCTTTATTACATATTCAGTTATTCTGTACTAATTGCCCATGTTACATCTCTGAGAGAATTCTGAGATTTAATTTAGACAGAACTGTTGTTCAGAAGATTGTTGCTGCTCAGATAGACTTTGATGAACATTCTTGTTTAATTCAATTTTATTTTTATTATTTTTTTAAAAGAGAGAGGGTTAATTTTTTTTCATCTGATTTTGTTTTTCCTTTATTTATTTGTGTATATGGTGCTGGGAAGCTAACCTGGGACTTTGTACATGCTGGGCAAATGCTTTACCACTGAGCCACCCCTCAAGCCATTTTTTATTTTTTTGGTACCAGGGATTGAACACTAGGTGCAACATCCCTACCCCTTTTTATTTTTATATTGAGACATGGTTTTGCTAAGTTGCTTAGGGCTTCGCTAATTTGCCAAGGCTGACTTTGAACTTGTGATCCCCCTGCTTCAGCCTGGGAATACAGGCATGTACCACTGCACTAAGCCCAACATCCTTGTTTAAAAAGCTAAACAGTTGGTGTGTATGTATAAGCGAAAGAGTGGTATTTTGTATAGTATTTCTCAGTTACTGATCACTGCCTTTTTAAATTGTATAATTTCAGAATGTAGTATGTGGTCATTATACCATTTGGAAAATTTTATCAGTGTTGTTTTCAAATTTGGACTTTCAAATAAATGCATGGAAAAATGCGCATTAAATACTATAATAACCAGTTTAAACTTGACTGCTTAAAGAACTAAGAACAGCACTGGGCATTTTTCCACTTTTCTTTGTGCAGTATATGTGCTGAGGCAGTGGTGGAGCTGCAGGCATTGGCTCTTGGTCAGTAGGCCCAGTCATTTGTATTCGTGGTTTGCTGTCCAAGGAGAAGGTTTAGAAACCCTTACTTAATGTGGACAAGGTCAAAGAAAATGTGTAACTTAATAAATGCATGGTATGTATACATACAGTTTTGTTAACCTGTTCCATATAAATGCTAATTCCAGCAACTTAAAGTAAAGAAACAATAGTGAGTTAGGACTAAAGTTGCCACTTAGCATTTTGTGGTTCCAGGTAATTACTAAGAAAACATTTTCCTAAAACTAACAGTACTAACAAGCACATTGGTATCATCCATCTGTTCCTCATAGAAAAGAAAGGTTGATACTTGAAGGTTTTTGTTACATAGCTTCCTTGGATTAATTTTGAAATTTGCATTTCTAACTGCATACTAATGTACAAACATCTCAGTGTAAAAAATTCTTAGTGCAAAAGGATATGGAGTAGGTGTGAAAGTCTCCTTCAACCTCACATGTTCTTTCACTGGAGGAAGCTACTGTTCATAGTTTTAGTGTTTTTCCAGAACCTTCTCTGTTTATATGTATTGTGTTTCTCTTGCTATTTTTAAAGTATAGTCATGAATTTTCTCCCTGAATTTGATTTTGTATTTAACATGTCTGGGAGACCATTCTATAATAATTCTGGCTATATATTTAACTACTTCCATGTTGATGAATATTTATTTATAAGAGTACTTTCAAAAACTGTTTCTTTTGGTCTTTTTTTCCTCCTCCCACTCGCTGCTGCTTTTCACCATCCTGTTCTTCCTCTTCCTTTTCTTTTTCTTTTCTTTCTTTTTTTTTTTTAAAGAGAGAGGGACAGTGAAAGAGAGAGAGACAAACACACAGAAAGAATCAATTTTTTATTATTAAGTTGCTCTAACACTTAGTTTGTGTGGGTGCTAGGGTTTGAACCCGCATACAGCGCAAGCTGGGCAAGCACTGTAATTGCTGAGCCACTGCTCCAGCCCCCCCTTCCTCTTTGTTTTCCTCCTGTGCTAGGGATTGAATCCAGGACCTCATACATTCTGGGCAAGTACCCTTAGCCCTGGTATTTTTTCCTCCTTTTATTTCTAATTTAAATCTATTTGAAATTCATTTATGTATGTTTGAGGTTGGAACCAACTTTTTTCCCCCTTTGCACTAGTATTAATTAGTGAGAAGTCCATCAAGTACCCAGTGATTTAAAGAGTCCATTTACTTTATATTAAGTTCTTATATGTAGGGCTGGAGTGGTGGCTTAGCCTGGCATGTGTGAGGACCCAGGTTTGAACCACATCACCACGTACACAACTGGGTGTTTGAGAAACAAAGCCCAGATGAAAAACTGAATGGGTTTGATTTTTCTCTTTCTGTCCCTCCCTTTCTCTCTCTCTTTTTAAGAGAGAGGGACAGAGAGAGAGAGAAAGAATCAGTTTTATTTAGTTTTTCATCTAGTCTTTATTGCTCCAACACTTTGTTGTGTACATGGTGTTGGAGTATGAACTCGCAACCTCGTGCATGCCAGGCAGGTGCCATAACTGCTGAGCCATCTCTCCAGCCCTCTTCCTCTCTCTCTCTCTCTTTTTTTTTTTTTTAAAAGAATTCTCATATGTATATATGAGAATATTTTACAGGCCTTTTAGAAATTCAGTCTATGATTCCATAGATCTGTCTCCTCTTATATATTGTTAGCATACTCTTTCTTTTGGTTCTAGGGATTGAACCCAGGAGCACTTTACCACTGAGCCACATTCCCACATTCTTTTTTAATTTTTTATTTTGAGACAGGGTCTCCCTAAATTGCTGAGGCTGGCCTCGAACTTGTGTTCTTCCTGCCTCAGCCTTTCTAGTTGCTGGGATTATACTACCTGGTTAACATTTTTATTTTCTTAAAACTGATATTCTTTTTTTAAAAACTTTTTTTTTTTAAACAGAGGAACAGTGAGAGAGAAAGAAAGAATCAATTTTATTTAGTTTCTCATATGATTTTTGTCGCTGCAACACTTTGTTGTATACGTGGTGCTGAGGTTCGAACCTGTGTCCTTGTGAATGCCAGGCAATTACTGTAACCACTGAGCCATTGCTTCATCCCCTTAAAACTGATATTCTTAGATTTTTTTTGTTTGTTTTACAAGATTATTCCGAAGGTACTGTCTACCCTGATCACACTTCTGTGACATATAACATAAGGCATTTGGCTAGGGCCTTGCGAAGTTGCTGAGGTAGGCTGTCTTTGAATGGTGATTAAACCCGGAGATGCTTGTCTGGCATGCGCAAGGACCCAGGTTTGAACCCCAGCACCACATACACAATGAAGTGTTAGAGCAATGAACGCCACATGAAAAACTAAATAAATTTGATTCTGTCTCACACACACACACACACACACACACACACACACACTCGACACACACTGTCCCTCTCTTTAAAAATTAAATAAATAAAAGCATTATTTAAAAAAGTTAATTTTCTGATGACAGTTAATTGTATAAAATCTGGTTTTAGTATTTGAAGAAATTGTTTTGTTTGTTTTTGCACAAAGAATCGAACCCAGGGGTGCCTGACCACTGAACCACTTCCCAGCCCTTTTTCATTTTTTTAAATCAAGACAGAGTTTCGCTAAGTTGCTTATGGCCTTGCTAAATTTCTAAGGCTGCCTTTGAACTTGGCATCTTCCTGCTGCAGCCTCTGAGCCACCAGGATTACAGGTGTATGCCAGCATGCCTGGCAAGAAATTGTTTTTGTTTCTGGTTTTGTTTTGTTTTGTTTTTTAAAGAGAGGGAAAGAGTGAGAGAATCAATTTTATTTATTTTTTCATCAGGCCTTTGTTTCTACCACATTTAATTGTATATGTGGTGCTGGGGTTTGAACCCAGCATGTGCAAGTGCTTGAACTGCTGGAACTATTTCAAACATTCAGAAAAGCATAGCATATAAGGTAAAAAGAAGCCTAGATACCCACTGTTCAGGTTTTAATAAATGTTAATGTTTTGTAACTTTTTTAGGAAAAAAAAAAACAGTAGAGACATTTGAATAACTTTTGCAGCTTAAACACATTCTTCACTCTTCTACCGAGGTTAACACTACACTGACATTGTTTATTAATCTCGTCCATGTAGTTAATATTTCACATTTAATCATCTACAATATGTATGGGCCACAGTGTGTAACATTGTATATATGAAAGATTTACATAAATTTTGCACCATGCTGTCTTCTTTTTTTAAAAAACCACATTGACTTGCAAATTTTTACTGTATTGTGTTTGGTATGTATGTAGTGTAGAAGTAGGATTTCATTGTTCATTCAGAGTTTTGCATAGTGATGAGATTGTTTCCAGTTTTGCATAAAAATAAGTACTTGAAGTTTATTCTCATGGAAAACTTTTTAGTTATTTTTATTAGACAAGTAGACATTTTTTATACATGTGGATGGTTAAAGTCAATATAACAAGGTTTAAAGTGGAAAACCAAAACATATCAGCAGCACCTGTCCCCTTTTCTTCCATAGGTTGGCATTGTCTAGTATGGCAACTACTAACTACTGTGGCTGTTGAGCACTTAAAATGTCCCTTCTCCTACTTGATAGTTACTGTAAGTATAAAATAAATACGATACGAAGCCAGGCATGGTGGTGCTTTCCTGTAGTCCCAAGTACTGGAGAAACTGAGGTAGGAGGATCACAAGTTCCCAGCCAACCTGGGCACCATAGTGAGGCCCTGTCTCAAAAATAAAACATAACACAACACACATACACACAGTTTCAAAAGCAGTATGATGAAAATGAATGTAAAATGCCACATTAATTTGTTATAGTGATTACATTTTGAAACTGTGGTTGGATATATCAATAAATAAAGTATATAATGTAGATATATCTTTTTGGTGCTGGGGATTGAATTTGAGGCTGCATAAATACTAATCGTGTGTTCTACCACTAAGCTATTCCTTCAGCTCCCAAAGAAAGTATGTTGTTAAAATTAACCCTAAATTTTAATTAAAATTAAAATTTTAATGTAATTACTAGGAAATATAAAATGATGTGGCTTATATTGTATTTTTATTAGACATTGCTGCTCTTACTGGTAAATTCTATAAGAGCAGGAAGTTGATCTTGTTCACATTGTAGTTCCTGTATGTTTTTTTTAGGGGAAGGGCAACACTGGGGATTGAACCTCAGGAACACTACACACTGAGCTGTATCCTCAGCCCTTTTGTTTTATTTGGGTAAGTGTCTCACTAAGTTGCTGAGGCTGGCCTCAACTTGTGATCCTCTTTCCTCATCCTCTTGTGTTGCTGGAATTATAGGTGTGCACCATTTTCCTGTACTTTTAACAGTACTAGGTACACAGTAGATAGTGAATATTTAAATGAGTTTATGTATAGCAAGTAGGGAGAGGGTATGTTTCTTCATTGTGTACTCAGGGATATTTTACTTGGCATATTACAGTGCATGCTTTAGCCAGCAGAGGTAGCATCAAACCAACTTGAGATTTCCTTGTTGATTGGTATAAAATAATTTTAAATTTGCCTTTATTCTCTAGTGTATGTATTTTCTTTGATTAACTTGTTTTTAATGTGTTCCTTTAAATTTTTAAAGGAAACTATAAAATCCTATCTTTAGGTTTCAGTTTTGTTTTATTTTGTTCTGTAATTCTATTATTTGGGATATTTTTAATGCTTTTAAGTTCTTTGAAATAATGGTTGAAATTATTACCTGTCTTCAAAGAGAGTAGTCATCTTGGCCATGAGCTGTGGTTGTCAGTGTACCTTCAGCTCTGAGCAGATATTCTGCCAAACTATTTCCTCCTCAAATCTGAGGTTATGCTTATCTTTTCATATTTAATGTTTTTTTTCTTTCTTCTTGGCAGTGTATGATATCTTTTCATTGATCATTTAAAATTATTCTTCTTGCACCTGGAGCAGTGGCTCTGTGGCTATGGCACTTGCCTGGCATGCTCAAGGACACGGGATCGAACCCCAGCACCATGTACACGACGAAGGGTTAGAGCAACAAAAGCCACGTAAACTAAATAAAATTGATTTTCTCTTTCTCACTGTCCCTCTCTCTCTCTCTTTTTAAATTATTATTATTAAAGTTAAGCATTTGATAGGTAGATGTTTGAGAAGTTTGTTTTAGAGGATTATTTTAAGTCTTTACACCTATGCCCTTTGGATTTGATTGTCTTTCTAGTGTAGGACATTTTGGTTATTTCTCTGACTTTCACAGTATTTGCCTTTTCATATTTCCTGTAATGTCCTTATTTTGGTAGATTAATTTTCATCTCTTTTCTAGACTTCTGAATTGTTTTTTCATTGTTAAATTTCATCATGTTAAATTCTGATTTGCTTGTGTTGAACTGTTTTTATTCTGCAGTGGTTGGGTAGAGACCAACTCCAGCTTGTAATACATAGAAAACTTACATGGAGATAGTGGGAGCTCAGGGAACTCAAGGACAGGAATGCAGCTAGGCCTGTCCAGAAACAGGAAGTAGAAGACCACTAGAAACTCAGCCAATGTTTATTTTCTGTCTTTTGTTTTGGCTGCTGTTTGCTTATTTTATTCTTCTCTCTGAGACGTTCAGTGCATATCATACTTTGTCTTCTTTTTTTTTTTTTTAAGAGTTAATTTTTTTCATTTTGTTTTTCCTTTATTTAAAGAGAGGGAGACAGAGAGAGAATCAATTTTTATTTAGTTTTTTATGTGGCTTTCGTTGCTTTGACACTTCGTTGCGTATGTGGTGCTGGGGTTCAAACTCACGTCATTGCGCATGCCAGGCAAGCATTGTAACCGCTGAGCCACTGCTCCATCCCCCTTTCCTTTATTTGTTTGTGTATGTGGTGCTGGGAATTGGACCTAGGTCCTTATGCATACCAGGCAAGTGCTCTATCAGTGAGCCATCTCTCCAACCCCACACATCCTGTTCTTTTAACCCTGTATGCTGATGAAGAGAGCAGTCTATATAAAAAACATTAATTCTTTAGTCCAGTTCCAAGTTTCCAGGAGTGTTCCTGTGATCAGTGGTCAGTTCATCTATTCTTTACCTCTGTAATATTATTGAGATTTAGAGCTGAATGATTATTTGTTGTGGGGTCTGTCTTGTGTATTGTAGGGTATTTAATAGCATCGTATCCTCAGGTAAGCTTCAGTAGCACTCTCAGTTTTTGCAGTGCTGGAGATTCAAAGTAGGGCTTGCACATGCTAGGGAAGCGCTGTTCCACTGTGGTAAATCCCCAGTCTGGGTGTTCCTTTTATCATCAGCCAAGTATGATGGCGTACATCTGTAATACCAGTGACTTGGGAGGCTGAGGTAGGAGGATCACACAAGTTCCAGGCCAACCTTGGCAATTTTTCCTGTCTCAAAATAAAAAAATAAGGGGTTAGGGATTTAGCTCTGTGGCAGAGCGCTTGCCTAGCATGCACAAGGCCCTGAGTTCGGTCCTCAGCCCTAAAAAATAAATAAATAAATAAATAAATAAATAAATAAAAAAAGAATTGGGATGTAGCTCAGTAGTATAAAGTGCCCCTGGGTTCAGTTCTCAGTGCCAAAAATAAATAAAAAGTTTTTTTTCTCATTCAAAATATTTATTTTGAATATGCTTTCAAAATTCAAAATTATTCAAAATCTTCAACTGGAATTATAGAACTTGCCTGTTTTGATCATTGTCTGAATTGCTCTGGATCTCCTGCTGGTTTGTTTTTCTTTTCCTGAGAGTGAGTGTGTATATATATATGTAAGGGTGTTGGCTGTTTTTAAGATAAAATTTATGATTTTTGGTTCCATAGGTATAGGTAAATATTTACAGCTGGAAGAGACCTTAGAAATAGTGTATTCTAATACACTTGATTTATAGACAAGTATACGGATACTTGGAGAGTTGAAACAAGTTGATCATGGATGTATGAGTAGATGCAGGGTAAAAAAAGCAGCATCTTTGTCTCACTCATCACCATGTTTGTGACTGAGACCATTTTATAACAAAAGGCAGATTAATAAGAGAAATTTAAGTTTAAGTTATATATGACACTGGATCCTTCAGAAATGCAGGCCCAAGGAAACAAACTAGTGTAATTTTTATACTTCGGTTTTATTGTGAGTAGACAGTTGTGTATAAGTATAATTGAACAAAGGGGAGATGAACTGATGATAATAAAATGAGGGCATTTAGCAAGGCCTTCGGTTCAGATTTTTCTCAGTGTCCCTGCATCTTCAGTTGTAAAGGCATGCCTTTCCTTTAGGTATAGAGAGGAAACCTCTGAAATGAGGGCCTGTGACCTGCTTCAGACAGAAAGGTCAGAGATTCTTATATGTTCTGCTTCAGGGTAGAAGGGTGGGAGAAGGTCAGAGAGAACTTCCTGCTTCTGCTATTTCCTCAGATACCAAGTTGCCCTGTTCTGAGCTAGTATGTCCTGAACATAGAGCATGGGAAAATTGGAATCTAACCTTGTATTGTAGGTAGTTTCTAGTTATCTTTTGTTGGCATCTATATTTTTTTCTTTTCTTTTTCTTTCTTTTTTTTTCATTTTTTGAAAAGAGGGGCGGAGGGGGGACTGAGCAGTGGCTCAGTGGTTACAGCACTTGCCTGGCATGTTCGAGGATATGGGTTCGAACCCCAGCATCAGGTACACAGCAAAGTGTCCAAGCAACAAAAGTCACATGAAAAACTAAATAAAATTGATTCTCTCTTTCTCTTTCTCATTGTTCCTCTCTTAAAAAAAAAAAAAAAGAGGGGACAGTGAAGAGTGAATCAGTTTTATTTAGTTTTTCACGTGGCTTTCATTGCTCTAACACTTCATTGTGTACATGGTGCTGGGGTTCAAACCCGTGTCGCACATGCCAGGCAAGCACTGTAACTACTGAGCCACTGCTCCAGCCCCCATTTTTTCTTTTGATACTATTATTACATATATATAATAATAATATTTATTGAGTAGTTATGCGCCAGTTCTATCAAAAGCTTTATTTCATTTAATCCATAGCCAGTTGATGAAAATGAGTCTCAAAACCAGATATTTCCAAAAATTATACTCTTAATTATTGTGCTTTAATAGTAGGTCAGTGAATGATGTAAAGGTTGGGCGCTTGTGTGCTAGATGCTTTAGTCTATCTTATTTAATCCTGAAATCAAATCTAGAATATGACATATTCTGCTTTTCTTCCCCAGACAAAAATGTTTCACTAAAAGTTCTTTTCCTAACTTAAGCCCACATGGCTAGTAGGTAGCAGAGCTGAACTTCAAGTTTTGTGGTTTTCCCAGTTTTCTGATGCACCTATGGGAAGATATCCTGTAACTGATGTTCCACCATTTTCACAAAGACTTCATGATAATAAAATAAAAGGAAAAATAAAATATAACATGTAATTAGCTTTATTAAGGTTTAATAATTTGTTCATTTTGAGACTAGTCTTATTTTTTCTTTTTGCCTCTCTCATTGGTTTTTAGACTTACGTCTAAAAGTGATGTTAATATCCAGCCTTGGCTTGCCCTGTGATTATGCATTTGTTCTTGATTGTTTGATAATCATTCCCTCCTAATTGTAAGTCCATATTTAATGAATAAAAAAATTTTAAAAAAGTGTTAATAAAAGAAACCTAGATAATTACTATTATCAGGACAGTATTTTAAAATAGTATATTTAAGGGATTAATAGAGGTAGGTGTGTTGGTATATGCCTATAATCCTGGTGGTTCTAGAGGCTGAGGCAGGAGGATCATAAGTTCAAATCCAGTCTCAGCAACTAAGTGAGGCTGTAGGTAACTTAGCAAGATCCTGTCTCAAAGAAGAAAACTGGCTGGGGATGTGATTCAGTGGTTATGCACCCGTGGGTTCAATTCCTGGTTTAAAAAAAAAAAAAAAACAGAAAGGTTAATCGAATGACTTTCCTGTCTGTAATGTAAACAGTTTTCTCCCACATTTGCAATTCTTGAAGCATTTGGGTTTTGTGATTGAGTAGTTTCAGTTATAACATAACCATAGTCATTTTTAAGCGTGCTGTTAATAGCATGGCTTCTGGTGTCAGACTATATGGATTTAGATACTGGATTAAATTTATTATGTTAGTAGCTTGACTTAGTCATAAAAAAAAAACTTAGAGCCTAAAGAGATCTTTGAAATCATTAAATCCTGGACAAGTTATTTGTTTTCTTATCTGTAAAGGATGAGAGGCAGGAGGATTGTAAATTCGAGGCCACCCTTTGGAACTTAGGGAGGACCAGTCTCAAAATGCAAAATAAAATGGTTGGGGATGTAGTTCATTGGTAACAGTATTCCCTAGTACAAAACAAAACAAAATAAAAGTCATGCCCTAGTACCTACCCCATAAAGTTGTTGTGAAAGATAAAGGTAAAATTCTTAAGAGAGTGAATGGCAAATGGTAAATATTCAGTGATGGCTGATAGTACCTTTTTCTTTCTTTCTTCCTTTCTTTCAGCCTAGGGCTTCTCACATAGTAGGCAAGTAGCCTGCATCTACAGTCCTTTTTATTTTGTTTAGAGACAGAGTCTTTATTTAGTTGTCCAAATTTCAAATTTGGGATCCACCTGCCTCATCTGGAGTAGCTGGGATTACGGGTGCGCACACCTCACTTAGTTTTGGCTATTACTTTCTAAATGTTGTCATTTTTATTGGTTGAAGTACTTTCAGACGGTTCTAAAAATAGAAACAATCTGAAAGGGGTGGGAGCTGTGGCTCAGTGGTTACAGTGTTTGCCTGGCATGTGCAGGGACACGAGTTTGAACCCTAGCACCATGTATGCAGTAAACTGTTGGAGCAACGAAAGCCATGTGAAAAACTAAATAAAAATTGATTCTCTCTTTCTGTCTCACTGTCCCCACCCCCTTTTTTAAAAGAGATAGGGACAGAGAGAGACAGAGAAAGAGAGAAACAACTTTATTTAGTTTTTCACATGGCCTTTGTTGCTCCAACACTTAGTTGTGTACGTGGTGCTGGGGTTTGAACCCCTGTCCTCGTGCTTGCCAGGCAAGCGCTGAAACCTCTGAACCACCACTCCAGCCCCTCTCTTTCTCTCTTAAACAAAAAATGTCTGAAAGATGTTAAGGCAGATTATTTTGAGATCTTAATACAGGGTAGTAGTATTTCTTTAAGCATGTTCTGTGCCTAGGCTCAATTACCAGATATTTATGTTTCTGATATATAGGTAAGTATAAAATATAATTTTACTTTTTGTTATTACAAACCAGTTATCTGATTGAATATGTTCAGCACTTCACTTAGGTAAATCACAGTCTTTATTTGCTCACAAAGGATATTTTGATCTAAAATACCTTGTCACACGTATATATAGAAAATCTTGTTGTCAGGGCCTTAAAACAAGGGGTGGGGGAAGTAAAACTGAATAGAGAACTAGTGGAACTAAGTCCAGAAGGTGGTGAAAGTGATGATGTTATATGTGGGTGTCCTGGGGATCATGGTACTCTATAGACAGGAATCATAGCTGGGCTTCTTGGAAACTAGAGCTAGTAAGCTATTAGAAAATCAGACTGCATACTTTCAGGGGCTGCAAGGTTTTAGAAACTCTTGCTCTGTACATCTGTTAAATTTTCCTGTCTTCCAGCTGGCTTTCTTGTTTTCAGCTTGTCTGCTGTGGTTTTATGGCTCCTCTTATCATGACAACTCTCGGTGTATTTTTTATCCCTGTTGCTAAATGACTCGGTCTTTTTTTTTTTTTTTAATTTAAATCATTTGTTTATTTATTGAAGGGTCAGTACATTGAAGTATTTCAAAATCCAAATGTATGCCAAGCATGACATGCCTGCAATCCCAGTAACTCTGGGAGGCTGAATAAGGAGGATTGCGAATTCAAGGCCATACTGTTCCGGCACTTTGCTTCCCTCCCTCCCCCCAAAACACACTTACCTTTGAGATTCTTCCATGTCAATAAATAAAGAACTTGCTTTCCTTTCTTAATGGATATGTAGCATTTCACTGTATGGATAAGTTATATAATTAGGATGCCCTAATGAGAAGTGTTGTGTCACTTTAGACATGTGTTAATATAGCTGTAGAATAAATGCCCAAAAAGCTTGGTGTGGTGGCACACACCTGTGATCCCAGCTACTGGGGAAGGTTGAGGCAGGGGATTCACAAGTTCCAGGCAAGCCCGGACAACTTAATGAGATTCTTTCTCAGAAACAAAACACAAAACCCAAGAATACATGCCAGGAATTAATTAGAATTGTTGACATCAGGGATTTCAGAATAACCATTTATTGAATAACCTTGTGTGTTCGTGCGTGTGCGTGCATGCATCTGTGTGTGTGCTGGGGATTGAACCCAGGTCTTTGAGCTAGGCAAGTACTCCATCACTGAGCTATGCCCAGCCCATGAATGAACTTTTGTCCACCATTTTGTTTATAGAGTGAGTATTCTTAACCAAGATACTTGGGACTAGAAGTATTTCAGATTTGGGAGTTGTTGGACTTTGGTATATTTCCATGGACTTTGCAGATTGAGAATCACTAATCAAAAATTCTGAAATCTGAAATGCTTCAAAAATATTAAATAAAAGTTTTGGATTGGGGAGCATTTGGGATCTTGGAGCATTTTAAATTAAGCATGCTCAAAACAACAACAACAAAACAAATTAAGAATGCTCGATGTGTACTGACCTCCTGTGTGGATTTGATTTCTGTTTCTAGCCTTTCTGTTCTGTACTCTGGTTTTGCCTAATAATGATCCTTTATTACAGTTTAATTTTTGTGCTTTTATAATATGCAGTATAGCATGCTGATAAGGAAGGATATAGGCTTGAGCTAAACATTTGGTTGGACTTTGAATCTTGTCTCTACTCTTTCCTTAGTTGTGTGACCATAGGCAGGTTATTTAAAACCTGTAGTTGAATGCCCTTATTTGTAAAATGGAAATGATCATGATACCCATTATTAAATACCTTTAAGATCATCCATTAGGGTGGTTGTAAGAATTAAATGAATTAATTTATATAAAGTGCTAAGGCGGGGGGCTGGAGCGGTGGCTCTGCTGTTATGGTGCTTGCTTGGCATACGCGAGTACACAGGTTCAAACCCCAGCACCACGTACACAACTAAGTGTCAGAGCAACGAAAGCCATGTGAAAAACTAAGTAATAAAAAAATGATATTCTCTCTCTCTCACTGTCCCTTCTCTCTTAAAAAAAAAAAAATAAAGTGCTAAAGTGCCTAGGATAGTGCAGTGTTAAGATTTGGTCACTGTGACCAAAAAACCTGAAATGAACAACCTAAAGGAAAGATTTACTTTGGCTCACCATTTCAGAAGTGTCCGTCCATGGTTGACTAGCTCCACTGCTTTGAGTGGGAGTGGGGGGCTGACAGGTGGATAGGCAGGCAGGCACACAAACATGCATGCGCACAGACACGCGCATACACACTCCCTCACTTTCTACCACCTCCTGGTAGTCCATTCAGCTATCAGTGAATCCACTGATGAGATCAGAGCCCTCACCATCCAGTCACTTCCCCAAAGCCCCCACCTCTGGACCTTAGACTATTATTGTGCTGGGGATGATACCTTCAATATATGAGCCTTGTGGACATTCCAGATCCAAACCATAGCAAGTGCTTAGCATGTAGTTAGAGCTGTGTAGGTGCTAAGTTTTTCTTCTTTTGTTGCTGTTATACAGTAGGTAGGGCTAATTCTTTTTCATTGCTCTTGGTTTTGAGAATATTCCTGCATTATTTGCTTGTTTTTGTATTAACTTTGTAAGCAGTTGATCTGTTTAATCAAGGTTATGAGTTAAAAAACACCATCCTTGTCACATCTCAGTAGATTAACACATTAAAGGTTTACTCATAGTACATGTCCATGGTGGATCAATATGAGGAGGCACTGTGTGGGAGGTGGGCAATGCATGCCCAGTTTTTACTGTTCAGGAACCCAGCCTGAGGGTCTTCAACCATCATTCTAGAAATACTGACAGATACCATTGCAGAGGGTAAGAGTGCGTGAGAAATAAAGTACTATTGAAAACTTTAAAAGCCAGAAGGGATGTACATCACTTTCTCATATATTTCATTGGCCAAAGAAAATCATATAGCTTCATACAGTGCCAAGGGGGTGGGAAAGGTACACTTTTTGCTGTATGCCTAGGAGAGCAACTGGAAATAGTTGTTGCAGACCTGTAACGATTGCCATGGTTTGCGATGCTGGTTGCTGAATATGAATATTTGGGCCACCCCCCCACCCAACACACACACATACACACACACACACACTTTTTTTTAGTACTAGGAATCAAACCCAGGGCCTCCGTGTGCTACGTAAGCAGTATACTACTGAGATATATCCCTGTGCCTTTTATTTTTTATTTTGAGACAAGAAATCTTGCCAGATTGCCCAGACTGGCCATGAACTTGGGATCTTCCTGCTTTAGCCTCCTTAGTAGCTGGGATTATATGCATGGCCACCACACCAGGCAGTTACCCTTTATATTATATATAACACAATAATCTTCTGTGTTAGGGAGAAAATTTCAGCTTCTATCTTCTAACAACATTGATCTGAAACTCTAGAATCTGAGTGATGTTCAGAGTCTTTTAATGAGATTGCAAGGAGATTCTTCTTGGTCTGGACAACTGTGAATGAAACAGACAAGTTATTGTTTGATTTTTAAAGAAAAAGCCTTAGTAGTATTTTCTAGGCTTTCTGCTTGGTGGTGAGAGTGGAGTTACAAAGAGATATATGTTCCCATTACTTGAAAAAAAATTTTTTTACAGTGAGCAGCTAGTATATAAAAATATTTTAATATGTTTTTGGATGAATGGATCCAAAAACACACACACACACACACACACACACATACACACACACA